>BMAW01111770.1:25459-71890 GCA_019974015.1 Nephila pilipes
AACAGGTCTTTAAGGACACCAGGACTCGAACCCATAACACAATTGTAACAACGCTAGTCATGAACTCGTTATCATGATTAGTTGGTTACATCGATCGCAGAAAGTCTGCTGGAATAATATCTAGAGATGGATAAAATTTAGTGTCTTGGTCAAATAATTTTATTGTTGGAAATGTTGATATCCGTGATCTTTCAAACCAATTATAAGAGAAATATGTGGACATTTACAGTGTATATCTTAAAATAAAATAAATGGAAAAAGTGCAGATGAACGAAATTATCAAAAAAAGTGGAAGGTAGAATATTTTTTTGCTGTGGAAGAAATAATAAATTTAAAATAAAGTTCTATACAAAGTTTTGCAAAGAACAAATCTAGCCACCAAGGTGCGTTTTTTTTATAGTAATTATTAATTTATTTAATTAAGTATAAGAATTAAGGTTGTGACATTGGGCTATTCGCGGTTTCTCTTCACTAACCTTAGGGACTTTTAATTGAGATTGATTGCTTTCTCTAAACAGCCTTTGCCCAACCAAAAATGAAACGAGATGAAGAACATTAATATGTAAAGCAGTTAGGAATGAAGTGAAGCGGTGGAGTTGAGAATTATATAAACTCCATCTGAAGGAGTAGAGTATCTGAAGGAGGATCAGAGAGGCGTTGTAGTGAGAGGAGGTGGAATCTAAGTGCTATATTATAGGAAGGCGGATTTACAGATTAGTATTGAGGTTCGAGTATAGATCACTTGGATTGAGAATTGTTCTAGTATTTTCAGCAGTTGTTCCAGATTCGGAGTTGCAGTTGATAAAAGATATTGGTAAGAAGCTGTTAGATTATTATTGGTGGGTTGAATTAAAGCGTTAGTAAACTTAACCTGGAGAGCACTATTATTGATGTCATAGTAGATATATAATAATAAATTGTGAAAGTTGTTTTGGTGGTTCTGTAATTATTGATGTCGTAGTATTTAATATTTGAAATTAGTGATGGCACAAGATAACGCCCGTAACAACCGGGTGTTACAAGGTAAACGATGAAATATCGAGAAGTGGACAATAGTAAACTTTCCCGATATTAAAATTAAATGAAACGATAAATTATTAAATTGAATATATTTAAGCTAAATCTAATTAAAATTAAAGCGAACGTTACTTTATTAAATTGAATATTATATCAGCTAAATGTAATTAAAACCTAAAGCAAACGATAAAAATTGAAAAGTGATCTGGTGCGCGAAAAGTGATCCAACTAAAACAATAGCCCCTTGGGTGACTAATAAATAAACTGTTTAAAACATTAAATTTGCATAAATTATTATTTTTAATTATGTCCTAGTTAAATACGCTTAGAAAGATATTTTCACTTTCAGGTATATTGAATTTTTTTCCTAAATAAAATTTGGATATATTAATCATTAAAGAAATATATTTAAAAAATATTTCATACATTTTTATGTTTGATCCCATTGCTTATGTAACATTGCGTTGAAATGAAATGAAAGTAAAGGTGCTATTTTCAACTGATATAAACTATTAACATTAAATTAGCTAATTAATATTCTGACCCAAGATAATTACATTAATGTCACAGTTAAAAATAAAACGACGCTAAATTAGCAGCTGTTTAGATACCACTTTTGATAAATTAACACTCAATTTAATTACCTTCACAACATTAAATTTGCACTACAAATTTCAGTAGAGAGTCATTTGTCACTATCATTTACATTATAAAATAAGTTGGGCAGCATATTTTACTGTTTAAAAACATAAGTATTTTGGTATAAAAAAATGCGAGTCATTTTATAACATAATGATTCTGAATAAAATAAATTTGCAAGAAAAAAAAAGGTAATTATTATTATTTCTAAATATAGAGATATAAATTAAAACAACCAATTAGGGAATATTTTTCAAGATAATAAATCTGCATTACGAAATACTACCTTTGAGAACAATATTATTTTTATCGTTTGCTAAATACATTTGAAGTGCAAAGAATAATTATAGCACACTTCTATTAGTCTTATCTGGAACATCTTTAGTATTAATCTGTGTCATCTAAATCACGTTATTGCAATTATTTATATTATACACAATAAAGTCACGCATGGTGCAACTAAACTCGCATAGTAATTTTCTCATTTAATTATATTCGCAGCAAGCATTTTTCGATAAGACTACAACACAAATGTTTGCTTTTTTGTCAAAATTGTACACAAAACTATACGATTCATTTACAATTCGCTGCGCTAAATTCAATAACAATAATTTATTTCTGTCGCGTAAAGATTTCTCTTAACAACAAAAATTATTTTGTAGAGATCTTGATTTAAATTCCCTCCTGTAATAAAATAAACAAATCATTTATGTGTCTGCTTCTCACTAAATATAAACTCGTGTCCCAAAGATAAGCATAATTATTTATTATGGGGTTACCGAAGGAATTCTAAATCAGAATGGTGGGTAACGTGATATGCGGGTGTAAAACGGTTATAAAATAAGAAACCAACTGGAAAGAACGATCATAATCACTTTTATTACCCAAAGAAATAGTTTGAATGAAAACTGGGCAGAAGAGGAGTACAGAATTTAATGAAAAACACAGCAAATAAAAAGGTGATGTAACAGTTTGATAAGGTGTGATCCCCGCTGTCAGATATTCACACTGAACAACGATTTTCTATTCTTGTTATGATAGAAGCAAATATGGGTTCAAATAGTTCTAAATGTCCGGAAGAGCTTTTTTCAGTTATGGAACGGGGCTTGGTGAGTTTAGAAGGATTACAAGTTGTCTTCCGACCATATACCACACATGCTCAACAGGATTCAGAATAAGTGAGTGAGCAGGTCACAAAAAGTGTTGGATATTTCCCGTTTCTAGGAAGTCATCGATTAGGCTCACACGGTGACGAGGCGCGTTATTTTCCATAAGTGTAAAGTCAGGACCGATAACACCTCGAAACAGGTGAACATAAGATATTATGGATGATTTGTGGGCTCAAAAAGTTCAAAACGTCACGAAGAGCTCTTTTCAGTTATGGAATAAGGCTTGACGAGTCTAGAAGGATTACTAGTTGTCTTTCGACCATAAACCACACGTGCTCTATAGGATTCAGAACAAGTGAGTGAGCAGACCACAAAAAGTGTTGGATATTTTCCGTTTCTAGGAAGTCATCGATCATGTTCACACGGTGACGAGGCGCGTTATTTTCCATAATCGTAAAGTCAGGACAGGCAGCAACTTGAAACAGGTGAACATAAGGCTCAAGAATTTCTTCTCTGTATCTATTGGGAGTTTATACCCCGTCTCAAACATATGATGATATTGGCTTGCATCAGATTCCCCTTGACGAAAAATAATGTTTTTTCATGATATTTCTTGGGAGAAAAGGAGTTTCATGTTCTCGCCATGAGAATGAGTCCTCAGACTAAAGCGAGATTTGTCACAGACCGCATTGGCCCATAGTCCGAAATTCCATACTGATGTTCCAAACTCCAGTTTAAACGAGGGTGTTTTAATGCATAAATGTGAGAGGAATGCTAATTATTGATCATCTGGCGTAGGGAACAATATGACTGAGCCTCTTGTAAACAATTTGTCTGGAAATTCATTTTCATTTGGTGGCTGTGAGTACTGTGAATTATACGCCTCATTTAAACATAACGTAATTGTAACGTATAGTGATAAAATAGATATAAATTTTGCATTCAGTGTTCTTATTTTTGCAAAAATTCCCATAAACTTTGCAAACCCAATATATATATTATGTCGTGTAGTTATTAGAAAAATCAATATTTATAAAACAATTTTGAGAATGCAAAACCGAAGCAATGCTTTTAAGAAATATAAGTTACGAAGAATAAGAGTTGAGAAGCTTCAGGGCTCCAGCAAAAATGTCAACCTATTATTAGACAGTTTATTAGTTACATGTAAATCCATTTTTCTGCAATAAGAATAATTTTACACAGACATGTATAATAGCTGCAATTAATTATAAAAGAATTCAAGTATATAATATTTGTAAGATAAACGACCTAAACTAGGAAACTATTAAAACTAAGTAAAGGGACTCGGTACGCTTACGTAACCTTATCTTGAGTTTAATATACTTAATGGCTTTTACATGTAATGTTTTGAGCGTCTTTACCATGCATCTTTATTTAGCTATGGTACACATTATGAAATTTTAATTCAGAATGTGAATAAAGAAAACGGTGTAACATGACTATCTTATTTAACAGCATATCTTGATTCTTGGAGAAAAATAACACTGACGGAGTTCATAAATATACTCTGAAGCTACAGAGTAAGAAAACTATTCATGATTAATTCTAACTACAGCAAGAGAGTAATTTTGATGGTAATCAGTGTAAGATTAATGGCGACATTATTTTTCGAGAAATTATTATGTTACATTTTAAGTATTTCCAGAAAAATATTCATAGCTTGAGCCAATATTCTTAACGAAAAAGAATATGCAAATTTACTAAATCGTAAATTTATACTTATAGTCTCAAGATAACAGAAAGTCTGCTGTCTAGTTCCTCTATAATCTTATCTAAACTTGAACTCTGAAAGTAACTTAAGTATTTACATTATTTAACGTAGTAACATAAACTCTAATGAATAAATAATAGTCAGTAACGTACGTGAACCTTTACAATGTACATCTTGCTCAACATAGTAAATGGTATATTGTATATATTTCTAGAAAGATATACAGTGTTCAATGGTTTTTAAAATAGAAATATGTTGTCTCTTATGGAAATATATGATATGATGATTAATAATTTAGAAACTTCTGAAATTTTTTTTATCGTTGTAATAAAATATCAAATGTCAATCCCTAGATTATTTTCTTCTTTAAATTTTACTACTGTTACTCTTCTACAGTCCACTAGATGACGCCATAGTCGACTAAATGACGTCATGGTTGATGACGTCACCTAGAGAGGTAGATTCCACTTCGTACCTGCTTTTTCAAAATATTGTTTGTTAATTATTTTTACTTTTTTTTTATGAAATTTTTATTTGTTCGTTTGAAGAATATCGTTTGCTATTAGACGAATATGGAAAGCAAGTCCCCATTTCATTTTTTTGCAGTAGTAGCAGCAGTAATACTGCCAACTCTTTGAGCATGAGCACTTGTCTTCCTTGTCCCTTGCCTTGCCACTGATTTCATTACAGTCGATCTGTATAGTGTTTTCTGCATGTTGTTATCTTTTAAAATGCTTAAGATGGTCGAAGAACCTGCCGGTTTCTTATTTGATCTGTAATTCGTGCTGAAATGCATCATCAAATTTATGGTGAAAGTGAGAAAGTGGGGTTGAAAGTTCAATGAAAGACAATTAAATGTGCAAAAAACATTACGCCTTTTTGCTGACAATGACGAATCTGATTAAATTAGTAAGGAAAGTTGATGAAAAAAGTTAAAAGAAAGAGGCGCTTAGCAATGTCATCGCCTTCTGATGAAATTCTTCAAATTTCTGAAAGCGTTTAGCACCAAATTGTTTCTTACTCTTTAGTTTATCGTAAGTTGTGTTCCTTTTTGGATAATAAAACTCCTAGCATATTTCCATAGAATTCGGTTGGCAGTAATTTGATTAACCCACTTACAACCCAGTCTAAGCATCATCTTACTACTAATTGTTCTTGCACATGACCCCTGACCTTGAAGGTTAGCGCTTTGAACGAGGACGATGATTCAAAAAACTCTCAGAAGGTAAGAGTGTCATCAGTAGAGGGAGATTTCTTTAATAATGCATATGTAAGTTGGTCACTTGTTACGACTAATGCCACAACATCAATGAAAACTATGTGGAAAAAATATTACAAGAAATTACTTTTCATGTAAAAATAAAATTGGATGGAAAAAAAATTTTTTTTTGTTCTTTTTTACAAACTGAAAGTACTTTTCAGGACACGCTCTGTATATTTACCGCTTTTATTAACTTCGCTTATAAAAATTATTATTTTGATTATTTATAGTTTTCAGACAAAAATTATGCTCGTGTTCAGCATTCGTACATCCAATAAATCTATAATTATTCCAGGTTCGTGTGTATTTTAATGGCATTTGCGGTACAAAAACTTTTATCGTATACGAAATGTAAAATATTGATAAAAGATTTTGACACATTAAGTGAATATAACCCTTCATTCAAAATTAGAAAAACGTTTAAGAAAAGCTTTATTAGGGTGGATTTTTATTGTGAAAAGGACATTTCGTACAAATATAGGCCTTACTCAAAACATGGTAACCCAAAAACAAATAAATATATTGAGTTTTTTAATTGGATAATAATAAATATAGTCTTATCTAGAGAATAGATTATTATTTTGATAATATAGCCCTTACAAAAGAAGCTATGATAGTTCGAGTTTTGAGCATTAAAATTTTCGTTAAAAAACATCGTAATTTTCACTTTATTATATTAAATACAAAAAAAAAACTTCTAATTAGGATAAAATCTCAAGAATAATCTATTCTATGTATATGTATTTGAAAAACATATATATAAAAATTTCAGGTTCATTGATGCAAAACATTTTGATACATTAAGTTTTGAGTAATAAGAAAAACTTCGTTTTTAGAGCCTTTCCCGTTAGAAAAATTCATGAACAAGTAGTATTAAAACAATTATAACTCAGCTTCTAAATAACATAGAAACAAAATTCAAAGAGATTTTTAAAAATAAACTAGTGAAATGTAATAGGAGCCCAAAAATAAAATAAATCGAAGGTACACTGTTCACCTTATAAATGTAAAATTATGAGGAGTTTCAATATTGTGTTCCAACTTTGTTTTTCTAATAAATAATTGAAATACTCAATTCAGATTTATTTTATTCAAATCTGAACTACAGTTTCTATCCCTTAGACAAAAAGAAAATTCGAATTTAAAAAAATAAATAATGGTACGTTCCCATTTTGCCGGCGCAAGCGATAAAGTCGCCAACAATGATTCAACCGACGCCAAATGGAATATGTGTATACTGTGTGTTGTCGCCAATAATCCTATTTGGCGAGACTTGCGCTGGCGAAATGAAAAAGTATCTAAATAATAAATACAAATCTAATACATCGCTCTTTCTCCTACTCTGAGACTCTAATTGTGATAAAATTTTGAAAGCGAAGCATATTCGAAGTTAAAAATTAGGAAAAAAAAAAAGAAAAAAACGTTCCTTAAACGTTAAAAAATGATTATTTATTTAGAAGAAATTCAATAAGATAAGAAATAAATTGCTTCGTAAAAATTTTGTAAGAACTTGTTGGTTATTTACTTATCTTTTCGCTGGATTAAGGAACTAGATTTCTGAAAATTCTGAAAAAATGATGTAAAATTATTTTCGGAATTCATTTCTTATCCAAAATATTTCTTTTAATTGACATAGAGATGAACTGAGGGAAAACTGTTTTTTTTTTTTTTTTACTTAAAAATGTTTTGCAAGTTCTTATGTATTACTAGAACCACAAATTATTCAAACAGGGAAACTTTTCTATCAAATAATATATTTTTTGCACTAAAGGACTTAATAGTTACAATGATTTTTCATTAAGATTTAATTTTTTTCCCTCTTTCTTGCTTTTTTCTTAAGAAAAAAATTTAAACTGTATGCGATATGATTGTAAATTCTTATTTCAAAATTTAAAAATAAAACTCATCACACATGAAAAAATTTACTTACTTTTATAATTTATTCCAAAACGCACGATTGGGGATTTTAAAAAAAAGCCAGCAGAATCAATTCGTTTTCACCATTAATAGTATTCAAAAAAATTTAAAATTACATGGATCTCAATTGTTTATTTTATATTCAAATTTAAGAAAGAAATATGAAGATATTTTTTTAATTTTGAGGCGCAAGGGTGATTTAAACAGAAATGAAAAGGAAAAAAAAAATAACTTAATGATTAAAAATAATGAATATTTTATCACCTTTTTTTATATAATATATTTGAGATTAACTAGTTCTGAATTTCACTAAGATTCACCAAGACTTTAAGATTTTAGCACATTGAATCCCGTTTCCCCTTTCTTCTTCACACCCGTCACGTAGCGAGACTGATATACTTTAACCCCCCATCCCAAATAAGTACTCTTAATTCCACACGATGGCGGAACGTGGAAGTTTGAAGAGTGACATAACAGTTCAGTCTCTTATCTTCGTCATTTAATCGTAGCTCAAAATTTCCAGGTCCGTTGCCAATAGCCTTCGTGTTATTTTTTAGTGCCACGTTAAAAAAAAAAAGAATCGAACAATTATTTCGTGTCCCTTTTATACAAACAATTCCATCAAAACAAATCTAAAAAGGCGAACAGTATTTATGTCATGAGTGATATATCCAACTTAATTCAATTCTTTTTTGTGTGTTTATAAACTTTGAAGAGCAATTTTAGTAAATTTTAAGGAAGAAACCATCTCATAACTTTACACTACGTACATTTTATCGATCATTTTGTTACACATGAAATCCCAAGAGGAAAAAAATATTTATTATATTCAAATCCAGACACAAACATGAAAAATTGCTGTCTTGTAACATATAACACTGGAAACTTCATAAAAAATTATATGTTTTGGAGATAATCCTGTTAACAGATAGTTATAGAATTATTCTTGAATTTAACGTTTACTATAAAAGCAAATATTATTTGGATTCTTTTAACGAATGAACTAAATTTCGTGTGTATAATGCAGTCTTTTTAAGCCCATAGTAATTTTTTACATAATATTCGAATGTAAAAATGTTGTTTTTGTTTCATGACTTTCAAAATCTGTTACGCATTTATTTTCCCTTCTTCTCTGATAGTACTTATAAGATAAAATGCTCCTAAAATAAGCTTAACAAAATCAAAAAAGTTAAGTACAAAGTTTTGCAAAGAACATATTTAGCCACCCAAGGTACACTCTTTTGATATAATTATTGTAAAATTACTCAATTAAATATAAGAATTAAAGCAAATGATGGAATATCGAGAGATGGACAACAGTAAAGTTTTCCGATATTAAAATTAAAGCAAACGATAAATTATTAAATTGAATATTATATCAGCTACATGTAATTAAAAGCAAAGTAAACAAAAAACTATTAAATTGAATGTATATTTGAGCTAAATGTAATTAAAATTGAAGTAAACGGATAAAAAACTGAAAAGTTATCTGATACGCCAAAAGTGATCCACCTAAAACAACAGCCCTTTAGGTAGCTAATTATATAATTACTTAAAAGGGGTACGAATATGTTATTTTTGTTGCATGACTTTCAAGACCTGTTAAGTATTTTTTTTTCCTTTTTAAATTGCCATTCTTCTCTAACCATACTTACCTGATAAAATAAATTTCATAGCATTATGAGTTACATTAGTAAATTTATAATACTACATTATATTATTTTATATGTGCAGAGCATTTTGCATCCAAAACGTATTTTTAACACGACATTGAATCTTCGAAAGGTCAAATCTATGTTTAACATCAGACAAATCCCAAATATTTTTCATTTATTAAGTTCATTTGGCATAAATGTAATCTTCTCTGTTACGTTATGGCTATAATTACCTCAATGGATATCCATATATAAGAATATTTCTTAGAAATACGACGAATTATATATCCATCCCCAAAGTGGTGAAAATAATAGGTCTAAATGGGTATTATATCTATCACCTTTACTTACTTATTAGATCAGAAGTAATTTCGTTTTTATGCACTAAAGCCCAAAGAAATATCGATTCAGGAAAATATCTATGATATTATCTTTTCCCATTAAAATAAAGAAGGATATAATACTGTAGTATGTATTAAATTCTTTGGTATATATGTATAACCAAAATATAGATAGAGAAAATGCTCTTATATAATGCTCTTATATATCTTTTTCTCTGAGAAAAAGAGCTTTATCCTTTTCGATAGAAGTAGTTTGCTATTTATCCTGGAATTTAAAATTTTCTTAACTGCAGCTTATAGGATTATTAAGTAGGTGGATGACTTTTATAATAACAATATTATGATAAGAATATGCTTAAAAAAACCACTCCAATCCAAAATCCCCCCATTTTTGCTAGATATAATATATTTCAAGGCATTCAAAGCATGTGTGTGTCTGTTTCTTTTTTAATTTAAAATAACTGCAATCGATTTTTATCATATTATTCAAGATGTTTTTATATTCTGTGGATATCTTACTATCAGTACAGTACTTATTTTTTCTGCAATGTGCATTTAAAATCCTTTAATAGTCTCAACATTTACTAATTTCTATTTAAAGAATTATGAGATAGTAAATATTAATAAAGGATTAAGAGAGGTAATATTATGGAGTGTGCTTCTCTTGCATAATTTAATCTATATTCTGAAGAACACGGAAAAAATAATTACCGTCAAAATTCGAAATTTTTTAAATGAAGACACGGTCTTCAATATTTAGGGAATATTATTTAATTTTTAAATTATCAGAAAATAATATAAGTTTCATACCTGAGAATATTTAAAATGGTTTATTACGAGTCTTACAAATTTAAATAATCGCATCTGCTTTATTATACGTTTTCCCATTGTTGTGTATAAATCAGTCATAAAAGTGATTAGTAATACATTTTTCAGTTTCACTTTTAAGGTATAATTTAGGTTTAAATAATTTACTTTAAAGTACTAGGAGACCCCCATTATGATATAACTAGTTCGCCAAACGATATTTCCCATTTTCAAGAAAGAAAAAAAATTAGATTGAAGTTCATTATTAGATTTCGTATTCCAGCCCATCATTACTTGATAAACATGTTAATCAAGATTTTTCTTTCTGAGTTTCCCAAATAATAAATTATTTTCTGTAATCAAAACTTCGTTTGCATAGTCAGGAGAGAAATTAAAGCTTTGAATGATGGAAAATTTTGAATTAAATGAACCTGTATAATATACACATTTCCAGGAGGACCTTAATACAATTATCTTCTTTATTTTCTATATTTCTTATAATTTTAAACACATTGACTTAAACATTTCTTTGAGGATAAGAGGTTTAATTTAAAAGCGAATAATATTAAAAAAAGTTAAAAATATTCCAAAATTTACAAAGCAATTTAAAGTTACAATATTAATTCTTTTTAAAATTCAATGAAAAAATCATCCATTTAATAGTTTTTATATTAATGTCGCATTCCAAGTATCTCCACAGCTTTTTTATACATAAATATATATAAAAAATAAAATAAATGTTTAAAGATAAAACCAGTATTTCTTTCTAAATCGCCATTTAAAAATCAAATACATATACAAATATTTCATTTTTAAATAGAAAAAAAAAACTATAAAATTTACTTCATATACTTGCGAAAATGAATTCAAAAATACCTATGATTTTTTAGCCTTCAAAATTATTCGTAAGCGGCGGACATCCCTGGAGGCATTTCTAGAACCTTCAATAACTTTAAATCCCTAATTTATGTTTAATTCAGCCATTTGTAGCTTCATTCCATACAATTCATGTGCCATTGTGTACTTGCTACTTACAGTATCTTATTGAATGTATCGACGGTATTTACATTATAGTATTGGTAGCCAAAACATGATATAATTTAGTCTATATTTTCATGTTGGCAATATTCATTGTATATCATTACATCATAAATGTCCTATGAGACTCAAATGCATTTTTAATTTAATTTTTAATTTTTATTTTTAACCTTTTTTGTGGCTCAACCCCAGCAAAATTTATTCTTAAATTCATTTTTCTGAAAACAAAATGAATAAAATCTATTTAAGAATTATTCTGAGTAATTATATTAAGACTTATATTAAACGACCATCACTTACATCGTTATACTGTTACAATTTGTCATATGAGATTTCTTTTCCTTATATTCTCTTATTTGTAATAAAGAGTATTTTATAGCATATAGACGACAAGAAGGCGTTCGAGGTATAAAATATTTACACAACTAAACTATTTTAATACTTTTACTTTACCCGTTAAATATATCTGATTTTATTTCTCTATTATTATTTCAAAATGAGATAATATTCACAAGAAATCCACCATTAATGTACACTTCCTTGGTGCTATTATCTGTCGTTATAACACACCTCAGATGCAAACAATTATTTACTTGAAACTATTACCCTCTTTCTATTTAATATTCCATAGAGGTTTACATCTTGAACTGTTGATTACTCATTCAGCAAATCGATGGGGAATGCGATTCTTACCTAAAATGTTCCTTTTCGTCTCCACCAAAAGACAACTATTTGCATGTGTGGTTAAAACATACCATCATCGTGATTAAACTTTAACGAGCATACCTTAATCAACAATAATAGTCTTTCCCACGATACCTTAACTCTAGAGCGGAGGTGGCAGTAAAATACTCTGAAATGCGTCTTCCATCAAATAGACCATTTCCATGAATCCAGTCAGTCTAATTAAATGGCTTTTACAAGTCCCATTTACCCTGTAGATCAGATGCATTGCTTCGCTTTAACTAACAAAGATGCAAAAGTGATTAAAACACAGCCATTCAGGGTCTTGACTTTAAGATGGCCATGTTGTAAATGGAGGAAGTCAGCGAAGGCTCGGGGTGTATATTTTGTAGGTGTCACGTATTTGAAAGATACAGCTCCCACGAGGGAAAGGATTTACGCTTTTAGACATAATACTACCTTTCAATCCCGCTCCTACAGCTTTTACGGTTCCCTGGCGAGATTTTCACGTAGAATGAAGTCTTCGAAGGTTGTGTTTCTTTTTTGTTGATGTTGCGGGGTGCAGCATGCAGTCTTAAGGGTACCTTTTTGAATCTGATAAACCGTGATGGCGTATTAGTGATAGGTTGTGTGTGAGCTGAGTTTTTGATGTGGTCGTTTCTGGAGATTTTTCAGATTAGGTAGTCATTTCGTAAACTGTTTTTATGGTGTACGTTGCTGAGGTTATGACTTGAAAGTAAAGAGGAGCTGGAAACAGTAACTGTAATATGATGCGAGATGACATCAGATTGGGACGTATATATACATTTTGTATTTTTGGATGTATAGAGGTTTAAAATAAAGTTTGTAGATTTCAAAGTCTTTTTAAGTCTTGTTTTCAGCTTCAGAATTAAAAAGGATATAAGAAAAAATCGATGAAAATGTTTGAAGGCTTAACCAAGTGGCTGTTCTTTGCTTGAAAAAAATTGTAGCACTTTTTTGTAAAAATCTCTAGACTTTCAAGGAAACTGCATTTATTAATCGACGGAATTGTTACTTGAATTATCAATCGAGTCCCTCTTTCGAAGATTATCATTGTACAATATTTGTTTTCGTAATACTAGGAACATAGGGCAACAAATTTAAAATGAATAGAACAAATCCTTTTAATAATGAAAAATATAACAAGAATATTAGGTTACTTCCAAAACTAAAGATTTCTTTAAGAAATGGAATAAATTACTGATAAAAATTCTTTTTAAGTATACTAAGAAAAACATTAAATATCCGCATTCCTTCTGTAAAAAATCCTTTTGTAAAGGCATATAATAACTTTCATATTACTTTTTTTTAAAGAAAATGTTACAAAGTTGCATAATTAAAGAAGAATAGATAAAAAGAAACAATACTTTTCATTTCCTCTTGCTGTGAAAGATACTTTACCACTAATTTTAAGATAAACATTTATTAAAATCTATCAATATCTTAACATTTTGATATTTTACTATTTTTTAAATTATGTTTAATTACTATAGATGCACAATCAACACGATTGTTAGTATACGTTACTTAACACTGTTACTGACTATATGTTGGATTATAAAAAACCTTTAATTATAACAGAAAAATTAAATATGATTTTATTTGTAAAATTAACATCCAAATAAAAAATGTGCTCTCTCTCTCTCTCTCTCTCTCTATATATATATATATATATATATATATATATATATTGAAAAACTATTTCAAATTTGTATTATATCATGATGAATTTGATTAAAAATTTAAATTCCTAAGTCTAATGTTTCAGTTTTCTTATCAATCAATTACTAATACATATTATGCATTTTTGATAGTTATCGATTTATGATTTTTACATGTATAACGATAAATAAATAAAAACAAAGTTTCTTTGATGGAAAACTATAGAATCAGATAATCCTTTTTAATCAAAGATTATATATTTTAAAATCAAATATAATATTTTGTTCTCCGAATAATTAGCGAAGCACTCACAAATATTTCGTCATTTTATCTCGCAATAATGTTGGAATAGTTTTAAAAAATAATAGAACTTGAATTTTCTCAATAATTGTAAATTTTACATTATATTTTAGTGGTATTTCACGAAAGCCTATTGAAGCGTACTTTGTTAACAAATTAGTTTACACGTGATTGAAAAAAGCAGCAATAATTTGAAGACAGAAGTTAACTATCCTACATTATTTCTTGAATTTTATTTTTTTATGTCTTATAAAACAACTTTGAATCAAAAGTCCAAAGAATAGAAAGTCACACACAAACGAAACAAAGTTATTTCTTAGGATTTACTAATATTTAATATTTATTTCCTAGTTCACTCTAATTTTGGCAATAGTCCTATACGGCCCTGATCTAACATTTAATACTATTTTTCTTATCGGAAGATTCTGTCCTTTGAAGATTTGTGGATGGGGGTTCGAATCCCTGACCATAAGAAGATCATTCCTATCTGTGATGCGATAATTTCTTAAGCTTGGCAATACAGTCACTGTTTTTTGTGTGTGGTTTATATTTTCAGCTCCGTTCTAAACCATTAACTAACTCCCTACCAACCACAGTATTAAATTATTTGCTACTTATAAAATAAATTTATCAAGTCTATTCACTAATTCTAATCTAATCTACATAAATCACATTTCATTCATTGGGAGAAGTATTTAATCCAACCAAATTTATTTCCAGTTCCTAAAGTGTTATTTAAAGGGGGAGGAATCGATGGAACTCCTGCTGTAGAATCGACACATTTAGGCTAGCATGTACAAATTTTATCTTTCATACAATCGAACGTACGAAAAAATTTCTTAATTCTCATTGTGAAAATTCGGCTAGTATGAAAGCAAAGTTCAATCTGAGTAGTTCAGATTGTTTTCTCGATTTTTCTCTGAACTACATAGCTAAACTTTTATTCACAATAAAAGTCAATAATACAATTTAATACAAAGAATGAACGTTGATCACAAGATATGCCTCCGAGAGAAAGTGCTTACACTGTGTGATATTAAAAGAGACAAATTCTTCACCTACAAAAATTGAGCTCACAGCTATTCCAAGTCATTGAATATCATATCTTTCACTGTAGCTGGAATGTTGCAAAATGTGGATGGGATTACTTTTCTAAGAAGTGATCTTTATCATTTTTGACAAAGTGAAATAATGCTGTTATTACTTTCCCGCGAAAGATTTTTCATCTTATTTTTCCATAAGAAATGATAAAGGAGAGTAATCTATTCTATATTTCTATAATAACATCGAGAAAGTGGCATGCAAGGAAGATAGAGAAGAAAAATTTCGCAGAGATTGGATTTTATATGGATTCAATCTCACAACTTCTTGACTTCTATTGAAACTTTTAAGGTTCTTTTTTGAAATATATTAGAAATAAAAATTATGAAAGTATTAAAACAGAACATTTTATACAATTTATACAAAATAAGTACCTGATTTATTTTTAAAAACAATTTCCAGAGATATAATCTTTAATTGTTTTTTTATAACATTTATTTTCCTGTCTACCAGGTTATCACTTTTAAAAGAATTGAATATTCTAGTGAAAGAGAGTCGTTTTACAAGGAGTCTTGTTACAAGGAGAATTAAATAAAATCATACGCGACTGTTAAAATTATAATACTTCCATAATTCTTTTAATATTAAATAAATTCTTTCAATATTCTGATTGATTTTTAAATAAATATAATATTTTTGTTAAAACTTTATTTCTTAAATTATAGATATTCATTACATCATGTACTCCTGGAAAACGATGTTGACGCATAAGTTCAAAACCATACAGGGCAACGTTTGGAGCCGGAAAGTGGTGCGTTGAATTTGTAGGAGCAATAATTTCTCCCAATGACAATGTGTGGAAGTTAGGAGACTGAAGTGTCAGCACAGATCCTCATCACTTGATCATGTTTCAGAATTACAAATTTTTTACGAAAAGCCATCATATTGCTTCTAAATATACCATTAGTTATCGAACAATACCAAAGAATGATAACAATGTATGTAAAATAAATCCTATTTTCAAACCTATGCTTTGATCTACGTAGGGAATATATATTCCAAACATATTTAAGTTGACAGTACAACTTCAAAACACAATTTTGGTCAAGATCTCTATTTTTATTTTTGATCTTATATTACATTTACATATTTTTATCTTTAAAGATCTTTTTCAATTTTGTTTCTATGTTATTCAGAAGTTGAGTTACAGTTGTTTTGATATTATTTGATCATGAATTTCTCTGATAAAATTTAAAAACAAAAATAATATATTTTTTATTTTCTTTTATGAATATATATATATATATATATATATATATAGCATATTCGAATGTTGTAATCAGCTTAGATCTAATTCTGCTATATTTGTAGTTTAGTCACAATTTGTTTTCTTTTTGGGCTCAAATTACCTCTATTTATTTCATTATAAAAATATTTAAAGCTTTTATTTTCTTTTTAGTTTTATAAGATTAATATGGCATGCTCATATGTAAAGGGACAGTGTATTTATACTGAAATATCTTATAACATTACTATAGGAATTTAAATAATATACACAAGCAATAAATCTGTACGATCCTGCTTTATCATTTACTATAATTTGACAGTCAACCTAATACGATTTGACTGCACTTTCAAATATTTAACCAACACGAATAACAATTATCATCTACTTAATCAAAAATGCTGCCAGCAGAAATTCAGAAATACCAACAAACTCCCAAAACGACTTCATTTTCGCTTTAAATATTCCCCGCTTTCAAATAAAACCTACAATCATCTTCCAAAGCTGAAATACTTTTACCAAATAATATATTCCAACCACAAAATTGAAATCCTGAAAGCTCTAAATCAAAACATCAATCAGGAAGGCAACCTTTTCGAAATCTGCTTCAATTTATTCTATGTAAAATAAATCTCAATACGTCATCTAGGGCTGCGGTCAGAAAGGATAATCTGGGATCATGTGCAAGACAAATGGTCCACCAAACCTATTAATATTTTTGAAAGGTTTCAGGAAATCTTTGGGGCCTTTACGCATGGCGAGTTCTAATCTGGTCGTCAATTGTATCAGTATGCAACGCTAAACAACAAAGCTGCTGTATTTAATAACCCGAAAAGAATCACTGGGCCCTGTATGACTAATTGGACACATCGACTATCCGGGAAATAGTAGGTTGGGGTTCCAGCAGAGATGAGAGATTTATTATGTGGATGCGAAGTTACCTTCGTTTAAGCAAAATTACATCACGTGCTGTGATTCTAGAGCCAATAAAGTAATTTCATGTTGGGATAAATAGCTAATTTATTTTGATAACTTTTTTTTTTTGTCGTGACATACTTAATATAATTTCTGTGTTCCATTCTGGAAAAAAAAAAGGGATATGTAATGTTAAAATTTTAGTTTCAGCTTCAGAGCCTCCATCTACCAACCATCCAGAATTAATGAAGGCAATTGCAAGCGCACGCAATTTCTTTCTCAAAACTAGAAAGTTGTGTTAATTAGAAAGCAACTAAGAGATTGATTGATTGTTTATTGACGTCACACTTAGTGGTATCACGAGGGCTATTGACGTCGGATCTCGCAATTTCGAGTCACAGTCAAGTGATAAGGATGACACCTAAGCTAGAATTCCACTCTCTTAACTCTCATATCATTTCAACACGAGGGCTTGGTAATATGGTATTATATAACGCCTGGCACACTTCGTTGAAACAGCAGTGTTCATTTTTCATCCAATATTCTTGTTTGTTGAAGAAATTGTAATGAAAGTACTTCTAAAAGAGGTGATTTAAGTGTACAGATTGTTTATTTATTTTCTATGATTTCTTCGATAAATCTGAAAGGATGAAATATCTACAAAAGGTTTGTGTTCGTTATTGTTTTAATCCAAAGGAAACTACTCGTATAAAAACTAATTGACATTTTCATCATCTATTTTTATTGTAAGTATATGTATCATTATTTTCTATCATAGGCAAAATGTCATATTAAATTTTTGAACACAAATTGATTAAAAATTCATTTAATTTAAGTTTGGTGTTTTTGGTACTATTTTTAAATTGATTGATTGTCTGAGGATTCCTTAATTTTGCCCATAGAATGCATTACGAGGAATTTTGGCAATGAATATTGTAATTTTGAGCCATTGTTAAGTGGTGAGGACAATAACTAAATTCGCACCCCTTCTCCAAATTTCCCCACCCTCATCAATGTGATCTCAGACAGGTTTAAGCTACATCAACTCCGCTACATTACGGGTCTCAAACAGAACCAGGTCTTGGAACCAGAACTAAACAGAAACAATGTCTGATACGAACTCGCGAGCATAACCGCTGAGCTATCGAAGCAGTTGTAGTAAAAAAAGGAGAGAAACAAAAAAAGAAACGAAAGAAAAAAAAATTTATTTTATTGTATTTTTTCTTCCATTTTAGAAAGTTTTTAAAATAAATTTTAGAGATTTTCGCCCGACATATGAATCAATGAAATACATAAATTCGGAGGAATGTCATTTTTATTTTAAAAAATATTTGGTATGTAAATGTTAAGTGATATAACCGTTAAACTATATTTTATTAAATAATATTTAAAATAAAGAAATCCATTAAGAGAATAAACTCATATAAACTTTGCTTTATTTGTCTTTCTCTCGCAGAATACACTCCGTATTTTGATACGTCGATTTCTATTCAATATGTAGGTAGAGTATAAGCGTCGAAAATAATATTTGAAATAGTTATTGTTGAAATAATTTATTCAATTATAAATTATACCGAATAAAACAATTGAAACTGAAGTTAAACAAAATAAAAAAAAAGTTTTTTAAAAATTTACAATATTAAAACTCTAATTTGGAAGGATGATGAATCTAATATGAATATATTACATAATTATATACACATTTGATTTTAAATTTTGAATAAAACTGTTTTTGTACTTAAAAATACATCTTCAACTACAGAAACATTCTACATTTTTTCACTTTTATTTTCATCATTTCTATCTAACAGTCTTAAAATCATTTTATGTTACATATTTATTGAATTTGATCATCAAACACATTAAGATAAAACCCATTTTTATTTTATGTTTAAGAAATATTTTCCCTTTTTATATTCCGCATGTATGAATCACACAGAGGGATTGGGGAATATGAATAAATTTAGAAAGAAGGATTATTCTAAAAAAGGATATTCAAATATTATTTTCGATGTCTTTTTCTTGATTTTTAAAGTCTAAATTCGTATGCTGTTTAAACAGAATCGAATTTTATTATGCGGATTTGGTTACATTTAAAAGGAAATTTTTTTTTATTGAAGTACGTTTTGAATTGATAAACAAAACGTGCCTCAGGTAACAATTAGTATTTCAGTAAATAAGTTCATGAATATATAGTTTCTTTTTATAACAATTTGGAATTGTAAAAAATACATTTCAATTGAAAGGTATACATTTAAATAATCTTATCATTTAAATAGTAGAGATACATAAACGCATTTAGAGACAAAGCAATATATTTGGGAGCCTTTTTATTCATTTTGTTCTTATAATAAATATTTTATATGCACATTTACTCAAAAATACTGAAAATTTTTGTTTTATGAAAAGGCTGTTGCGGTCTATAGTCAAATTCCTATTAGTTTTGCTTCATGAAATTCAAAATACGCTAGAGCCTTTGGGAATTAACTATTTCCATAGTTATTCTTAATTTTTTTAGTTGCATGAATGTTATATAACTTTTTTTAATAAAAATAATAACACCAGCATGTTTGAAATCCTATTTCTATATACCATTATATGTTCAACTATTCATCTTATAGTTTGCTCTGAGCCTTACTTTCTTAGTTGAATTTTATATAATCCTTAACACTATTATATGCTTAGAAATGAGACTGTTTATATAAAACATATTTTGCTCTTACACTGTATGATATACACCTTTGTTCGAAAAAGTGAAAAATATTATTTTTGTACAAACACTAACGTAACTAAATCAATATACATATATATAGTTGAGAGAAAATCTACTTTTTGAATAGTTGCATATAAAATAAGTACGAAAAAATGTTCTTTAGACTAGGTATATCAGTTCACTGCAGCATACAAAATGCAGAAATAATAAACAACAAACAAGGACGAATGGCTATTTGACATTTTTAACAAAAATAAGCAAACAAAAAAAAAAGAGATCCCTACCATGTTTTTCTAAATAAAAAAATAAAAAATAGAAATATCAGATATCTCAATTCTCCGGGGTATAGTCTCGAAAAAACAATTCCCAATCCTTTAAGCAATTTCGGAAGAAATATGATATGCACGAGTATTGCACAATGCTTTTCTAGCATACAGCTATAAATACTGGAAATATATCCCTTTTGCCTATTTTTCTCTCGATTTATAGTTGAATTCAATTTGTCTTTCTGTAGTATACGTAACATTATAAAACTCCACGTCAAGTATAACAAATAATAAAATAAACTGAGAAATAAATTTCAGGGTTTATGCAATGGGCATAGAGTGATTATTGTGCGAAAAATTTAAATAAACGGTGATTGGTTAGTAATATTTGCGCGAAAGGCCAGCAAGAAAAAAGAGTGCAGTCTTTTTAAAAATAATAATATTCATTAAAATTTTAAATTGTTTACCAATAAATATTTTATTGCTTTTTTTACATTGAAAATGTTAGTCATGTACAATTAGTTGTCAATTAGAATAATAAATAATTCTAATTTAAATAACTTAATTATCAACTAAGTAAATGCGCATGGAAAATTAAAAGCCTTTGAAAGGCGGCTTAAAAAGTATCTAGGTGCTGCCATCTGTTACACGACACCAAAGCAAATTTGACACTAATTCAACAGTTACTTTTGATTTGGAAAAAGTAAAAAAAATGGACTGCTACAATGTCGTCGTCATTTTGCATTGAACTGTCACAATGTGACTGGATTTGCCTTTATTCCCCAAAAATCAAGTAACAAACGAAGCAATGATTGCTTCGGGTAAATCTGTTGCAAAGGAAGCAAAATCAATCTCATCGTCCTGAATAATTTTAGTTACAATTTTTGGGATACGGAAGATCATTCGGAAATACTACATTGAGTTTCCTCATTATCATTTCTTATAAATAACTCATGTATTTTATGAGAAACCCCCTCATATGTAAACAAATTATAACTAAGGGTTAATTCAAAACAAAATGAATTTACATAAAACAATTATTTAGTAATGCAACGCTGGTACAATATTACCGTTAAATAATAAATTCATTATCAATAACCTTCATAATAATATTTCTTGCAAGACTGTGACTTAAAAACCAAAACTGTTAAGAGAAATTGCAATTGATGATTGATAAATATATAAATAAAAGATACAATAAAAATAATAAATTTATAATACATAAATTATAATTATTTTATAAGATTTAAACAAAAAAGGGTTTATACGAAAATTCACAAGAATAATGAAATAAATTAAAGTCGCGAATAGTAAAATTAGCAATTTTTTTTTAAAAAAAAAATTGAATTAGTTGAATCACCTTAGATCTGGGTTCTTAGGCGGTCGCAGCAATACTATCGCTTTCCTGGCAACCTTGTTCATATACATTTGATGCTTAAGGGTTACTTTCAATTAGAGTAAGAATTATTGAAATACAATATGCTCTAAAATGCAATATAATAATAATAGTTACTTTTGCAATACAATTATCAGTTCGGAATTATATGTAGTGCAAAATTATGAGAAAAAAAATTAATCACAAATTTCGATAAATTCAGGCTCGAATATTACGCAATCGGTGACCATTTCCCATGTCAAAATAGTTCAAGGCCATGCATTTATATATACAGGGCGTTTCGAAGCTCATGGAAAAAATTTAGGGAGAAATAGAAAACATCTAAGCAGACAATTATAAACAAGCTTTACTCATGCGGAAAGCGAGCGGTGAGCGCTAGACGGCGCTGTAATGGACAGCACAAAACGCGGGTTTTCATACGCATCATCACTTCCATCGTGGATTTCATGAGGCATAGCCTTTTCCATGATAGAAGTGATAATGTGTGTTAAAATTCGCTCTTTGGGTTTTCCATTACAGCTCCGTCTAGAGGTTCACCGCTTATGCATTTTAGATTGAAAATTGCTTGTTCAGATGTACTCTATGGTCCCTTAAATTTTTGCCTATGAGTTTCGAAATACCCTGTATTATATATATATATATATATATATATATATATATATATTGAATGGGTGGTGAGATTGTATATCCCGAATCTACACTGGTTCGCTTTTACGCAAAGGGCTGGTTTGTCTAGGGGAGTAATTCTATTACCGAATTCTATGATGACTTCGTACTAATTTAGTGATGAGGCTAGAAGTTGGTTTACTTCGTTTATTAGGAGAGATGGAGGAAAACTATTTATAAAACTACTATGTACAGATATTTCGTTTAAGAGAAAACAGCTCTTCGTGGAAAGATATATGGCTATCCAATTGTGTCTTATATCAGCGATAGGCGTGGGAACGCGTGCTGGGGTTGGGAGTTCAGCTTCATTGAGGGAAAAGTAGAGGAGAAGAGAAGCGGAAAGCGAGCAAGAACTAAACGTTGCTCAGTTTTGTTCAGGAATAGGAGGCGCTGCTCCGGTTATCATATGACGCTGATTTGTGCAGCCATCTATAGAGTAACTGAGGAATTGATTTTACAGTACATTTAAAAATACAATTAATACTTTGATAATTAGTGGAATTTCCTACACAGTACACACGCACGTACGCACACACACATACACACACACACATATATATATATGTAATATAATATGAGTATAACCGAAAATGCCGTATAACTTAAAAAAATCACTAATAATAACGCATTGAAGTAGCATAAGCTACTTGTTATTGTATAATGTTAATATGGTGCATGCAATTAAAAGCACGAAGTAACTAAAACTACAATCAAAATGTACTATTTTGTATTCTTAGCTAATATAACATTTCATTAAAGTAGTAGAAAGAATAGCCCCTGTGTAAGGCCTGTCTGCTTATTAAAATAGCAAAGCCAGAAAGGTAAAGTACCGGATTATAGAAGGAATACTGTAGTTAAGCTGTAAGTGAATTTAAAACTTGTTATACTAATTGTTATTAATTATTTGTATCATTTTTATTGCTTAAGTGTCGATTGTTGGAGTCCTGGCTTCCTAAAAAAAAACCCGAGCGTTAACAATAAAGGATTGCTTCACTGAGTCCTCATGCGAAGTGGTGTGGAAGTTAAGGTATTATTCATAGCAGTCTCATTTCTTGATCGTGATTCTATATTTTCATGTTTTTCACCACAAATTATAGCGCGCTATTTTTTAAGCATTTTAAGTACCTTTGCAATTATAATTTAAGGACCGCGGTAGCCTAGTGGTCATGTTAGCGGACTCGTAGCGGCGTTGTTTTCGCCGAGGCATGGATTTGTGCCTAAAAACCACTGAAGACCCACCGACTGCTGCGAGTTAAATCTGGTCGAGAACACAAATTCTCCCATGGAAGAGGTGTGGACATTTGGAGAAGGAGGTGTCTCCTCGTCACTTTGTTGAGGTTCAATATTTTGAAGTCCGCCGTCGATAGACCTATTGTATTTCAGAGCCCCGTTACTAAGCAATCACATCCCAATTATAATGTACTGTCCACAACAAGCTTATATTGCGATGTTAAAATTTAAAAAAAAAATCTTTTTTATCGCTTATTTAACATCACAAGTAAAAGAATTTTTATAATTTGTTATCAAAAAATGAAAATTTGAATAAAATAAATAAAAGGTGATTAATATACAAAATAATGATAAAAATATAAGTAATAAATTATAATATTTTAATTAATGTAGCGCGTATACTTTTTTGCTTATGCATATTACTTATATGCTAAGTTATTTACATTTTTTTATTGTCTTTTATTTTTATGCTTCCCTTCTCCGGGTGCCCGAGCTCACCCATCAAAGGCTGTATAATCAATTAAAAAGGGATTTAAGTTTAATGTAATCTATCTTGCATAAGAACATTTTTAAAATGATCATAATTAATGACTTAAAACTCTAGGAGCAAACTTTCGATCCTCCCTCGGCGTGTGGGATAAAAGTCGAAATCCCACAGAGAGACATTAAAAAAAACCCCACAAAATCAATTTATTAGTTTTTACAAATAGTTTAAAATGATGTGTCTCGGTAGTCAATAAAAAGAAACTTTAAAAGAAATGTAAAATGAAAGAAAAAAAAAAACGTTCTAAACTAGATTTTCATCAAATTAGGCTTGCATAATCAAATTTTAAATTCGTTGTTAGAATTTTTCTCGACTTATTTTTTGTATATAAATACGATTTTTCTATGGCGTTAAGAACTTCTGATATGCAGTAATTATATATGCATCAGGGCTACAGATAGACACTTACATGAAACAAAAGATGTGTCTAAAATCAGTATTATAATAGTTTATTTACAGTCAACTTGTTTTTTACTAAAATTCTTTATTAGAACAATTCGAAATGAGTACATTTTATGAATTCTTTTATAATCATTTTTGTAAATGACATAGTATTCATTTAAATTGTTCAAAAAATCATTTATTATTTACGTCAGATTTTTCTGAAGACAACAGGACAAAAAAGTGCGGATTCCTATTTTTGTTCCAGTAGGGGTGAAAACAGACAGAAATGAATTTCAATACAAATTCATTAATATTTTGTTGTTGTCCAAGAATAACCCAGTACTTTTGATTTGTCGATCAAGGATACCAGGACAGACGAGGGAAAATTAAAAACCGAATTCAAGACTCTTTACATTTTGTGACATTTTCTTTTAATTTATAATAGAGCTAAGATTTTGTGTCCACCTGTTAATGATATTTTAATCATTTATAGAATTATAAAAGTGTTTTTAGTCAAAAAGTGTTCTTTTAAGGTATTCGTGCACTTTATGAGAAAATTTTTTGAAGTACTTTGATATTTGCTATCAAAATATTTTTAATTTTAATATATTACCTAACATTATGAAAAACACATTTAATAATGTGCTTTTAACTCGAAAAATAATTTTGGAGTGGAAAACATGGTTAAATAGTACATAAATTGATTATCAGAATAACGCTCATAAATCAAAAGTAAACAAAAATATCATTATTCTGTAAATTTTATCTTATTCATCATAACATGTTTCGGGGCTGGTACTACTTTCATGATGAAAATCATATTACTACAATTTTTATTGTGTTTCGAGTCAAATAATAATGAAAAATCAAAAAAAGTTGTAACAATACATGATTTACACCTTTGTCACTAAAAACGTATCAATTTTACAATCATGAAAGTAGTAGAGGTTTTTAAGAACTATATATGAAAGATACTTGCAAAATTTAAATTAATTTGGTTCAAAACTTTTTCTGATATCTACGTTGCCATATGTGAATATGTCGAGAAAACTCATTTTGAGAAAAATTAAAAACAAACTTTCAAATGCAATTAAAAATGAGTAAAATTCAAATCCCTGCAACTTAAGTTCTAAATAAGATATCAGCAAAATTCAAACACAATTAGAAAGAAATCAGTTTAAGTTTTAAACTGATATGAAAATTAGAAAATCGAAAAGTTTGACAAAAATTACGTTTTAAAGATGTACGGATACCTTAATTGAATATGGACATGATTTATCAGATATAATTACATTTAGGTGCCCTTTTTTAAAAACATATTCCATACATACAAAAAAAATATTTTACCATTGTTTAGAAAGCAATGCACAAAAATAGTGAGCCAACATTTTTAATGATATTACTGCGTATTTTCATGGAAAAAATTATGAAACTTTGTAATTAAGGCATTTACAATATTTTTCTTTCTCTCATACACAAATTATTTCTTAAAATTTAGTTGTTTCTTAGAGAAAAAAAATATTTTAATTAACTATACGCATAAGTAACGTTTATAAAAGGATAAAAAAATAGGAACCACATTGTATAAAAGTTTTGTTTCAAATGGTACTTAAATGCAAATATCTTGTCGATATCTAAGAGGGGAAAAAAATCTCTTTGGAAAATAATTAAGTTTATAGTTCTAAAGGATTTTTAAGGTAACTGTACTAGCCCACAAAAAATATTCACTCTACAAATAATATGAAAAGACATATATTATAAAAATAAGGAATCTTAGTTATGGTATTCCACAATTTCTCGCCTGCCCTTGTACTTTTAATATATTATTTTTGCAAAGTGTTTTGCATAAATGCTATGGGTTAAGATCGTTGTATTACACAGGCCTATTCGTATTGCATCAACAACCATTTTCTTTTGTTTCGTTTTTGAAAATAAAGTCGTTATAATAAATTTTCAAAGATATGGATATGTAATTTCATTTGTATAACCCTATTCTCATATTTGTTTATTTCCTAGATCTCGTTTTATTATACACAACATACATTCTTAAATTCATCGAAAGAATCGTTAACTTCTCCCAATACGTAAGTTATTAAATAATATTTTGAGTTTCTTTGTATATTAAAAGTTTTGATGCTAAAATAAAGTCAACATCTATTAACTTGAACAATATTCTGATATATATCATATATTCAGTACTTGACACGAAAAAAAAATCAAACGAACGCAGAGTCTTTTTACTTTTAAAACGTTGCGTTAAAGACAGAGATATACACAGAGGGTATTAATATTTATAACTACTTAACAATAATTATGTATAACAATTCACCAAACACGTTTAATCTACTATTCTACCTTGCACTTCGTACAAATCATCACTCATGACAAACCAAAAAAAAAAGGGTATAAATAATTACTTAATAATTTGTTAAAAATATAAGACTAACCTAATGGATTGCATTAATCTATATACATCAATATTAATTCTCTTTTTCTTAAAACATTTTTTTTCGTAAATCACCACAAAACGGTCCTGACGCTTTTAGGAAAGCCACCAACACCAATAAATCAGTACCTGCAAGAACCGGCCATAAATATCCGGAGAAATCCATCTATAAAACTCTTCATTAATTTCACATACATTATACACAACAAAAAAAAAGCAATACACCATTTTCCAGATAGTGCCTCCTTGTATCCAATTTTTGCCGTTGGCGTCGTTCCAAATTGAGTAAATCAACAACACCAGTCGCATTATGGGCACGATCTGCGGTGAAAATCGTTCAAAATATGAAACAGGAAGAATCAATAGAGAGGACAAAGGCTTGCCAAAGAAGTTCATTATCTTGCAAGAGTTATTTAACTAAGAAGATAAACCTTAAACTGTTTTGTCATGATGGCAAAGCTTGAGAGCGAATTGAGAGATCCATGATTTAAATCATTGTACTTTTGTTGGATAATAAATTAAAGAGGTTTTTAATCGTTATGAATTGAAAATTAACTGTTGTTGGAGATTTATCGAACAGGTATAAGAAATGGACATCCTTAATTACTTGCGCAATTGTCATTGTAACTGCGTAGAATTAATATAAACATTACTGACTCACAGGGAAAAAATTATGGTATTTACGAATTAATTAATTTTGTTCATGGCGGGTATCGGATGCCCCTTGGCTATCGACGACTTTTTGGGTGCGATAAAGATTCAAATGTGGCAATTCAGGCTATGGCAATCCTAAATTTTGGTTAGCTTTTTATTTGAAAAATCTTCATGACGTCACTGCTTACTAACGCTACTTTGGCAAGTTCTTCTGATTCCCTAAATTTTCGCCTCAATCGCCAAGGGGCACTTGATACTGGACTTTAACTATTAATTTAATTAATTAACATATTTTATATGTAATAATGAGCTCAATCACGATTTTCACTTCCATTAACCTTTGAGATTTTTAATATGAATGGTTTTAATGAAACTTCGACTTAAAAAAAAAAAAAAAAAAAAACTTGTTTCTACGTGTTTAACTAAGACAGCCGCACATAACTTACAACTAGTGATACACAGGCTACATCAAACGCGTCAAACAGTCTCCTCACTCAACTAGAGACACCGATTATGTAAAATGGAAACTGTGAAGAATTGAAACTCAAGAAACATTGAGGGAATGTTTTTCAATTGCAGTCATGACTGGAAAGATTATCTCTACAAATATCATTCAAAATGTTCTTGTCCTTATCATCACGATAGGGCTGAAGGGGGGGGGATATGCGGCGACTGACTACAATAATGTGCCAGAAGTTAAAACACCTTAATAACTAACCCGACAGAGAATCTGTTTTATTCTATTGATAAAGGCGTAACAAAAAGGGTCTGGACAACTTTTTTCGGACCCACCGGTTCGAAGGTTCAGAACACTAGCTCCTACCCCAAGGCGTACTAAAACATCCCCCGATGCGGTAAGAAAAAAAACATCCTCAGAACCGTAAAAACATCTGAATTAAACACTGCATGCGATACCATACTAGAGTTGAAGAAATATTCAATTATGAAATAACAATCGGAAACCTCAGTCTTAAAGGGCTGTATACTAATGTATAAATTTTAATTACTGATCCATTTATCACGTGGTGTTAAAAAACGAGAAATATTATGAATCATATGAATATGAATCATAAAAATATTATGAATCATTTACAAAAACTAATCAAGTAAATGGCCCTCCAAAAGTTTTTCTAGAATATCTGCGCAACTACTCGAATGAAATTAGGAACATAAATTATATTTAGTCTATTATTCAACTAATTCTCAAAAACAAGTGAGCTCCAGAATGACAAACTCCTTTTAGAAGTTAATTAACTATGTTAATTACTTATTTAATTCAATAAACCAAAATTTAGTTTCCATTGATCAACACTAACAGTGATACCAATTTTGTCAAGTTTTAAGAAGGAATGAAAAAGATAATACAGATGTTCCATGTCTTTTTTACAGACGGCTGTACATAACTTTGACATGAAACATATCCTTGCGGATAAGAACTCAACTTGATGAGTAAGGATTGTTTGCAATGATAAGGGACTATTTGCCTATTAAAGAAGTTTGTGTGTATAAAAAAATTCATTTCATATCAAGTACAGTAACCCCTCTTTAATTCGCCATGGTCATCCCGGATTTGGAAGCATCAATATAATATTAACAGGGTTGACAAAGATAAATTACTCCATTTAAGAATTTGAACAATTAATACATTCATTTAAAGTGTTTATACTAATTCTAAACTTATGTTGACGATATAAATACCGAGAAAAGAATTTCGTCATTATAGAAACTTCAAAATATAATTCAAACGTTGAATATTCTTGTATTTGTAAAAGCTCACAACTCAAAAGAAGAATTAGTACCGTACAATAATTGTTAAAACGAGCTACTCTTGTCACATGACCAAGTTCATTAATTTTAATAGCTCTTGAACAACATCTGCTGGGCTTCGAGAACATCTTATTGCACAGAACACTTTATGTACACTTTTATAATGTTGTGAAAATGTGATATATCAGTCGCTAGTAAGCAAAAAAAAGTACAGTGAAATGAAAATCGACAGTTACGATAACCCTTGGGCGAAAACGCCAGCAGCGTTGTATCACGACCTGGTAGTCAAGGAAAAGAAACTTCTTAATCTTCCCAAAACAATCCGGAAACTAACCTCTTGATCTGTATTGGATTGTAGAATGTCCCGAACCATTCTTTGCCGGAATAAAGAGCATTTACTATGTTAAGTATTTTCTTCACTGATACAATTATCACCATTTTTATGGAAAAAAGACTCCAAAATGCTATCGGAAATATGTTCAAATGAAAGGTAATCAAAACAATTGACTCCTCCCATTCATTATGTGGCTTTCAAAGATTTTAAAATGTTCAATTCTCCTTTCGATTTGTTCTTGTTATAGATTAGATAAATTTCAAGAAATTAATTTTAATATATTACTATTTCATAAGTAAACAAATGAAAAAATTGAAACGCTTAGTGTATCCCATTCCTGTGCATTTATTAAGTATAAATTTTATTGCATTTCTGTGCTGATAAGTAGAATTGTTTTCCATTATTGTAAAAATGTTGTTTTAATGTTTAACATCAATAATAATTCAGTGAAAAGTTTTGGAGAGGAAAGAATACTTTCGAATAAAATAATAAATGTTGCAGATGACAAATAAAAATTAATTCTCAACAAAATATTTCGGTTTGAAGGTTATTAAGCTAAATACTGATTCGGGCACGAAAGATATTTTTGCTATCTTTTTATAATTAAATTAGCAAATTATTTTTAATAAAATCATTTTCTCAGTTCTAAAATAAAAATATAAAAAAAAAATCTAAGTGTTAATTAAATTCGTTATGCTGGAAACGCCAAGCTTAATTTAAAATTAAAATATCTGCATTCTGACTTTTGACCTTTCATGTTTAATTATCCACTGAACTTGACAGCAATTTTCTTGTATTTAGTTTCATACAAGATATTGGTCAAGTTTTATTTTTAGATGTATTCCTGTGACATTTGTATGATTGCAAAAAAAGATGATGATTACAAATCTATATATTGATTATCTATCTTTGCGGTTTTTTGAGTTAATTTTCGTGACTTGGACATCTAATAATGTATAATAAATAGCTCATATTGTTATTAAAATTACTTTTACCGTCAACTTTATATTTGATTACAAAATCAATAAGCAGAAACTTAATACATGGTTAAGAAACAAAAATAATTTGGTATTTATATAAAAAAAAGCGTTAAAATAAGTTCGAATAGTACTTTGAATGTAGTTTTTCAAGAACATAATCCAATTTGAAATGTTATTTAACTTCGATGCTTTCCGAAAAGTTAATAGAACATATCAGTTTTGCCTTTGATCTTTTATTAAATATTTAAACTAGATAATTGTTTTTAGAATTTTTTTTCTGTCAAATTTTCCCTTACAACTATCCCCTTCAACATAATAGATATGTATGAAGAGACATCTATGAAGTATCAATCTATGAACATCTATGAAGACATCTATGAACATCTATGAAGACATCTATGAACATCTATGAAGAGACAATCAGATAAAGTAATAGATATCAAAGAAACAAACATTAGTAGTAACTGATTTTATATATTAACAAGTAAATTGATGCAATTAAAATTTAATTGGGAAAATAAGATTTATTGTAGGTTTTATTTGTCATAATTTCCCTTATATTCTATTGTTTTTCAACCGATACAGAAAAAGTTGATGAAATATTTGTAAGAAATTGACACACACACACACACATATATATATGAAAAGTATTTAAAAATTAATTAATAAAATAAATAAGGCGGAATTTTCAAATTTCATAGTTGTTTATTCATTTTGCTAAAAGAGAGAGAGAGAGACAACACAGAATTATTCAAAAGGCTGAAGACACAGCTCCGCCGTATTGTACAACAGAAACGAGCAGAAGAGGATGGAAGGGAAGCCTTTTCACCATGCATGATAATTTATACTGATTTCCTATGGACATCACAAGGTCACATGGAACTCGCGGAGTATAAGATGAAAGGATTACGGGAAATTTCCCTGGCGTTCTGTACAACAGAAAATAGCAGATGAGGATACAAGGGAAGCCTTTTCACCCTGCATGATAATTTATACTTGGGATTTCCTAATTTTAGATTTATAATTCTTAATTATGAAAACTTCTTAAATTATGATTTTAACTTTATTTAATTCTGATGAGAGGGTAAATTAAAAATTTTAATAGGTACCTCGTAATTTTAGCCGTTACCGTTACGGGGACTACAGAAGGTTACATGGAATTCACTGGACGTGAGATGAAAGGATTGCGGGAAATTTCTCTGACGCCTATCAATCTCATCAGGATAACTTACGATTTAGAAAAAGTTGATTCAACATATTTTATGGGTACGTGATCTAATAAATAAAATGATAATTTGGAATCGGATTTGGATCAGGAAATAAGAATGAACTGTTTGCATATATATATATATATATATAAACGTATTTTAAGAATAAAACTACTGAAAGCAAAGCATGTAAAATAATGTTCGTAAGGATATGGCATAAATCAATTTCTTTGAACGTAGAAATCGCGCAAAGCCGGTATAAAGTACAGTAGTATCTCTTACAAGGGACACCTCTATTTAACCCCCTCAGTCTTAGCATCGTCTGTAGGAGACATTAAACAACACTTTCAAAAAATGCCGCCTAGTCAAATAAAAGGCTTCATTGGTACCCAGGATTAATTCATTTTCTTGTCAAAAGATGGTAGTTCTGGAAAAAAAAATATTTTTAGTGAACATTTCGTATTCGTAACTTATTTATGGTAAAATAAAAATGGTGTTTTCCGAGAGAAAGAAAATTATACGCTTGCTCATCGTTAAGTGTTTGTATTTTTTTATTGCTTGTGTAATAAAAAAATTACTAAGCACTCTGTTGAATTCTGTAAACTCTCTGTTTATATATAACATTATTAAATTCTTACTCAAACCTTCCCTCTCCTGATTTAGAACGCTGTTACTTCAGTGTCGCCTGTAAGAGACATTGGGTCAATGTCTATCAAAATCACTCGATTCGAAACTGTAATTATGGAATTTATTTCAACTCGGAATGATATTATTCAATTGCTAACTGAATTCACCAAATGTAGATATTTAAAGGATACAGGAAAGATTCTGTATCTGTCAGAAAATGAAATGAAACATAATGAATGATCTTTGTAATTATGTCTAATTTTAAATTCACCTGAATTCGAATGTATTGGGCAGAAAAAACTATAACTCCCTTATTCGCAGACAACATTTCTTGAAAATCTTGAGTTTCTAATAATAAACAACTTGAAATTGAGAAATTATTTAATAGTATGAGATTACAAGAGAGAGAAAAAAAAACCGAATGTGTGATAAATTTTGGAAATTAGAACTCTTCTGCAAACATTTCGGATTGGAATCTTTTGTGATTAATATTTTACACTATGATCACTATGCTAATTATCATGAATTACTCAATAAATTAAGAAATAAGATTAAAGAAATATGTTAAATTAACATGATGATGTCACTTTCTCCCAATGTCTCCTCCAGGAGACATTTAATTTCTCAAAAATAAAAATTACATTACTTTTTTTAATATTTTTTCAATATCTTTTCATATATTTAGAACCGATTGATATAAGTTATTCTAAAATTTATGGTTCGAAGTTTACCTTAGATCTGAGAAGGTTAAGGAACAATTCTGTTGGTCCTAGTCCCTTTGAGAGAGTAGTATATGTATTTACCTCTCCTTAAGGGACACAAAATTTACAAATACTATTTTAAATTAAAATATTCCTTAATTATTTAGAAATATTTAATCTAATATAACCGTTTCAAAACTGAATTAATACAATGCAAATTTACTCTTAGATTTCTCTTTGGATTAACATAAAACTCTCTGAAAAGTGTATAACATATAAATTGATATATTGTTTAATTTAATCATAAATATCAAAAAGTTTTCTGAAAATAGAGGAAATCAAGAATTTTAGACGATAGTTAACCCGACTGGTTTCGAAACGCTTTCATGTTTTTTTTTTTATTATTATTTTAACTTTCTTTTTAGGATGCCTTATTGCCAGCTGATTTAAAAATTACAGTACATCACCAATAGTTTGCAGTTAATTATTCCTTTTATTCCATGCTAAATTTATTTTTTTGTTTTTGTGATTAAAATGTGACAAAGATATTGAACTTTTATTAAATAATTGCAACATTTTTTCTGAATTTCATTTGGTGTGTGTGAGTGTGTGTGTCATCAAATTTTCGATTGTTAATTTAACCAACTTCCCATCAAGCTAGAACTTTGAAATTTTGGAAATCGTTCGTACTCGCCTAACAATGCAATATTCAGATATTTGCGAGAAATTTTAAATAATATTTCAATAATTTTAATAAGTCAAAATATTCTTTCCCCTCGGTGCTTTTAGGATTGAGGAAAAATTTCTTTCCCCCTCTGGGAACACCGGGAACTCCCCACACGCCACATGAGGTATCGTAAAACTCACAAAGGGGAGATGATAAGGGTTGCTGACTTTCAGTCAGTAATCATTCGCAAGAAAGAACGATTCCAATATTTGGCGCCATGTCTTATCACAATAATTTTTTCTGAATTCTGGTTCCCATTTTTTTTAATAGAATGACTTACAAACTTTCAAACGCATGTTTGGATTTTATGAGTATTATGAATTTTTTAATGCGCCCACAAATGTCTCTTTTTAAGTAAATTTTAAAGTTAAAAATAACCAACAGTTTTAACTAATATTTCAATAATTTTCTCTAATAAACTTTGCCACCATATAAAAACGTTGGTTTTTATCTCGAATTATTGTATATACATTCAATTTAGCAACATAATTTGAAGTTTGTTTTGATTTTAATTACATGAAGCTTTATTGAGCTAAGAAGTTTTACACGTATTTATTTTAGAAATTAATTTAAATAAACATCAAATAATAAAATAAATTATTAAAACTAATTATTGAATAAATTCAATTCGACTCAACGTTCCCTCTTGCTCATAAAATTTAAGGTATAAAACAATTATCTTACGCAAAGTGTGAAGTTTGAAAGAAAACCCATGTTCAAAAGACTCTTTTTTTCTCTCACGTTATTTTTATTTTTGAATAATTCAAAAATAAATTACAACAGTCAACAGGCTGAAAATAAAAAATTAAGAAAAATGCTGTATTTTAAGTAAAATACGTTTAAAACATCTTACAATTCTGCATAACATGAGTTCAAATCTTCCTATAACTATGATTCCCAGTAAAATAATACCTGTCTGGGGACATAATGCGTAAGCCGTAATCAACAAAAAGAAACCAGTTTATGCTTTTGCTCTCATTTAATTTCCCGACGGCTTCCTTGCACTGAGACAAGTCAAAGTATTCCATCTAGCTGTAATGAACGGTTCAAAGGCACAGAGTCGTTAAGATTATTTCATACTCTGAAGTTCAAACAAAAGGTGCAAAGCCTGTAATTAATTGTAAGCCTGTCGGTTGTTATGAAATTTTACAGTTGCCTGAGAGAGTTGCTGGAACTTAAATGATGGCGTAATGTATGTTATTAGCGTGTCAAAGCCCTTGGAGTGTTTAAAAAGTTTTTCGCTCTGAGTCAGAGACGTAATTTTGGGCGGCAGAATTACCTGTTTCTTGAAAAGATCATTGGTGTGAGATGAGTTCTGTTTCGTGATTTATAAATTTTGAAAGTAATTTCTATGTATTTTCCAACTTGAGTAATTGGAGCGAAAATAAATGCTTTCGGGAGAAAGTTATTCTATATCATGCATTGTTAAGAATTCTCCTGAGTGTGTGTAACATCATATATATGTGTATTACATAATACACTTGATAGCGTAAACTTTCTATTTTTCAACCTGAATCCTTTTGTTCTCAATTAACGCAATCGCACTAAAAATAACTTTTCCAAAATGTGGTATTGTTCTGTTTCCAACCCTTTTGCATCAGATTTTTAAATCACGTGATTCTTATATGGACTTATTTCTAGTTTAGGGGTCTCAGGATTTTTGACACTTTTCCGTGCATGCGAAAAGATACCAATTTTCAAACCAGTACTGTTGATGAATGAAACAAAGCAGAAATTCGAGATTTTTACCATATAACTATCACGTGTATATGCATTATATTTAAAAAAATTATAAGAAAATTTTTAAGAAATTATAAAGAATTATAAATTGAACGAATTTTTTTTAAAATTACGAAAATCAATATTCATTACTGTGAGAATGATTCTAACGTACGAAAAAATTCATAAATGTAATGCTATCCAGTAGAAAATGTTCAGTTGCGAAGTTACACATACTTTTTTAAAAAATTAGAGTAAAAAAAGTTTTTTGATACAGATACTCTTAAAATTATGTAATCTTAACAAAAAGTCTAAATAAAATACATATAAATTTTTTTTCTGATTATGCTTTTTCAAAAATTGTGATGTATATGTCATTAAGAAACTTATTTTGAGTATGTGTATTAAATTTAAAAATAATATGATACGAAAAGCAATAAAATGAATATGAAAATTATATGAAAATGTATAATAATATGAAAAGCAATAAAAAAGTTTTGTTTGGCTTAAGTTTTTTTGATAATTCTGGAAGTTTTGTTAGTATTGTTAAAATCTTAGAACCAAACACTTTATAAAAGATGGGGCTCTAATATAATATTTTTGTTTAAGTCCAGTATAGGGTGCCTCTTAGCGATTGTGTCGGAAACTTGGCGACTAGAAGAAAAGTCGCCAAAGTATTGCAACATAAACAGTGACATCATGAAGATGTTGCTTACGAAAAACTAACTAAAATTTAGGCTTATCATAGCCGAAATCGCCACATTTAAATTATTATCTCACCCAAAACTCACCGATCGTCAAGAGGCACCCAATGCCCGACTTGAACTTAGTTTTTTTCCTAAAAGTCGACAATATTTTGAAGTTTAAAAATCCTGAGACTGCATAAAAGCTTTTTTATGTTGAAATGTGCGCTTAATTCCTCTTTATAAAATTATCCACATAATTTGTTTCATGTATTTCATTGAAAGCATTTAAATAATGCGACGCCACATAGCTTTTTAATTTTACAGACGTGATTCCTTCATTTTTTATTCTTATTAAACGCCCCAATCCGTTCGTTTATGCGGTCTCCATTTAGGCGGATACATTTTAATGCGTTTAAAATGCCAGAACCTAGATCCGACTATGATGCCTTATTTGAAAAACACATAATCCTTCGCGTAATTTATTTTCCTTATCAAATACACTTATTTGAAGAACACATTCGTAATATCATAAAAAAAAATTTGAAAGATTAATAATATTAATAACGTAGCAACATAATATGACGTTACTTGACTTTTTAAGAAAAGACATGTTTCATCGATCTCAGTATTTCTATTTATCAAATTTAGTAATTCTACCGTTTATGCAGTATGCATTCAACGAGCTTGAAGTCTGGGAACCCAGATCTCGCTGTCCTATTTGAAACGCATAATCATTGGCGTATTTTATTCCCTTATCATTTACTCTTATTTTAAGTAGAGTAGTTAACGCTCAAAATACGATAAAAAATTGAAAAGACTAATTATATTAATGACCTCAACATAGTGTGACGTCATGAAATGTGTTATTGAAGATGTGATGAAAACAAATCGTAAATGTCCACTCGCTAGTGACTGACAAAGAATGGGAAAATGGCGATAGTCGAGCTGTGGCCATGTCCTCTTCTTTCGTTTTTCGTGCGCAAAAGACTCCTCTTCGTTCAATCTTTAGATCACGAATCTATAATGAACGCTCAGCAGTACTATTGAAAGTTAACGAAGGCCAAGAAGACAATTAAATCAAAACCTCCCTCTCAATTTTCTCGTGGTGTAAACTTCTCTCACGACCCTTCTAGAGAACACACATTCAACGCAACAAAAGAAGTATGGTACAAGTCCAATTGGAAAATCTTGAACCCACCCCCAAACTCCTATAGTCCAGCAAAACCTCCATGTGATTTTCAAATCTTTGATGAGCTATTATAAGCTCTTCAGGTAAAAAAAAAAAAAGCTTCAAATGCACGATGAAATCAGAGTGCGTACAAAATTGGTCCTCCTCTAGTTCCGTAGGTCGCCTCAACGCTTCAAGGGGATGGCTTTGGGTAGATTGGACAAAGTAGGGAGTGTATACTCGTTTTAAGGACGCCTAACACGTGAATGCTTTTCCACTTTGCCCAGTTCTGGTCTGTAGATGAAGAAGCTAAGTCAGATCTCTAACAATTTTTTAGACTTCAGTAACTACTCATTCTCTCCTTCCATGATTATGTTTCAAAACCATTTATGATTTCGGACTTTCTCAGAGTGCATAATAATCACGAACTTAGTCCAACCCTGTTGGTATTCGGGAATTAACAACAACAATCATGAGGTTCAGACAATAGCTATGAAGCGCGTTGACCTCTAACACTAGTGCCCAATGAGACAAATGCCTAAGGGATTTTAGATAATACTTTTTAAGTTTATTTAATAAATTATATGAATATAATTTTTTATTTACTTTACTTTAAATAACGATTGTTATCTAACATTGAGGACTATAAAATAACCTAGCTAGTACAGTAAGTCTTTTTTTTAGAAATAAAGTCTTTTCTCAGAAATCATGGTAAATTTATAGAGGTGTTATTTAACTTTGATATTTTGGTTACGATCTGACCAGACGAGCAGATATCTAATCTCACTTCACGCTTACCGGTAAAATTGTAAGCAAGTGATTGTAACGTAGCTCCGAAAGATATGCTTTTCGCTCCCCCTCCTTTAATACTGTAGAATCTTTCTCAAATTTTGTTTTCAAATTTAATATAAATTTTATGTATTGCGCAAGACCGAAAACCGATTTCTTTGGTATCGAAATTTGAATTGGTTTCCTGGTTAGCCTGTTTTTCTAAAACTGGTTTGGGAATCACAAGACCAATATGAAGGATGAGCCGATAATTCATCCTTTTAACTTCCACGATACTTCTGAAATTCATGATGTAGCTTAATTTAAAAAGCAATATGCCCCATTATTCTTCATTGGAATGCAGATTCCAACTTGCAACTTGGAATCTGCATTCCAATGAACTGCGAAACTCATGTGCATAGCGACTCATAAAAATAAATTCTCCTTACCAGTATCATAGTTTTTAGTTAATTAATTTTTCATTTTTATGTTCGCCGTTTTCCCCGTATTTAAAAAAAAATGCCTTGTGAATCCTTCTCAGAGTTATTTAGGGAACAATTATTCGTGTCCGTGTGGTAGCCTAGTGATCATGGTCACGGATTCTACGCCTGAGATTTTCGTTGAGCCGTGGATTCGAGCATTAATGCCATTAAAGAGCTTTCGTGTAACCGGGGTTGATGCAGGTTAAATCTGATGAAGCTCAAATTCCTCCCATTAGCATGTTGTGGAAGTTAGGAGGGTGGAAGTTATATATATACGCAGGTGTCGTCCTCGTCATTTGGCCGACGTTCAAAAATACGAGTTTCGTCACCAAACGCTCTCGTGTTGTTTCTAGAGCGATGTTAATAAAACCAAACAAACAATCAATGGAGCAATCATCCGGAAATATGTCTATGCGTAATAGTTTATAGGAAGATTAAGTAAATTTTTTTTATAATTTTCTCCTCAATGCTATTGTTGTTTTAAATTCAGAATTAATATTCAGTGACAAAAGATTTAAAACACCAACTATCAATTTTATAAGTTTTACAACTATCAAACATTTCGTTTATATTTTCAAAAAAAAATTATAGGATAAATTTCACTGTCGTAAATATGTTCTAAATATCAAAAGCAGATCTTGACAATTGATTCTCAAATTTATTCAATGAAATTATTGATAACAAATTATCTGTTTATGCATGAACTAAAAGCAGAAAACGTATTAGGAAACTAGGCAGAAACGGAAGTATAAAACCTATGATGAAATTTTAAATCTGATCATGCTTAAATTTTAAAAAAATAATAATAAAGAAAACTGTTGTACAAAATTTTAAAAAAACGAGAGATCATGCTAACTTCTTCAGTACCTTCTAAAAATGCAAAAGTTAAAATATATAGAACTTCAATTTTATTAAACTTAGAATAAAATATTCGAAGTTATGCCAAATATAAAAGAAAGTAAAGCTTAGTATTTCATATTCGAAATGATTTTTTGATTCCATAACCCTATCCTTAGTAAGATCCGTGATGTTTAAGAAAGTAAAAAATAAATCTTCATTCTGAAGATAAAAACAATAATACTATAGAGAATTCTTTTAAAGACTAAACTTATCGATGAGAAAAGACTATGTACTTTTCTCATCGATAAGTTTTGTGTTTAACTAAACTTTAAAAAAAAAAGTTTTCTCATGGATGGAAAAATTTTTTAAATTGCTTTAAAAAACGATTTTCATATTCTTCAGTGCGATTCATGATTTTCCAAAAACGAAGGCACTTTAAACAATTTCCAAAAACTTTTTTGTCAATGAAACTTCTTTTTCCTCCGGATTATGCATATTTTCATCAGAAAAACTATTTCCACCTTACGAGAATTGGCACTGTTACACATACATGCTTTCCTGCAAAAATTTCAAATATGCCCTTTTTTATACAAAAAAAAAAAAAAAAAAAAAAGAATTCTAAGCCCAGTTCAAATATTCCCAAAACGTCAACTGAATATTTTATGAAGTCAGATGCTATTTGAATATTTATATAGGCTATTCAGAAGCGATTCCATTTTTAGAATAATGTCTATAAAATAGGCTATTCAGATCTTGGAAATAAGATTGTAACACGCCCTCTCAGAAAATAGATGACGCGAATTTCGTACTTTATAACTATTCTTTGGAGTATTTTACTATAAAATGAGAAATTTCAGCATAATGAAATGTATTTAAATGCATTTTTATGAAGATTATAGGACTATATAATAATAATTCTTATAATCTTATTGAAAATCGTAAGGGAAAATTTACCATTAAAAATTTCTGAAAAGAGAATTAGGATTTATATCTATTTTCCCTCTAATTATCGCTTTGCAGATCTTTTCATGATGCTGCTCGAATTAAAAATTCCTAAAAATAAATGAAATGGGACTTATACAAATTAAATCAGATTTATTGAAGATGTGATGTTGGGCTGTTTGCGAATTCGTCGTCGCTAATCTCGAAGACATTTTGGTAATTTGAATTGCAAAAAATTACGTTTCCTTCTCAAACAAAATGATGATGTGATAAGGTAAATTAAATGAAGTTAAGAAGTATAGTGAATTGAATTATATTTAGTAATATATAAGTGAAATATAATTGAAAGGAGAAGGAAATGAGATAGACGATAACAACAAGTTGATAGATGGTAGATTGAATGGAAGTGGCTCTTGTTTGGGGAGTAATATGAACAGAATCTGTGACAAGGAAGAAGTCTGTGAATAGGAACGAGTGATTTGGTAAGTTAAGAAATTATAATTAGAATATAAACTAGGATTTTCAAGAGACAGAGAGATCTGATAAACGTATTGTCTTATTGACTTTAAAATTAGATTTTAAGATGGTATAGAAGCATATAGAACGCAAAGATCACTTCTTTTCACAAACAATATTTATTGGCGGACGGCCTTCCATCCTACTCTTTGGTTCTAGTTCTCTCTCTCTGATACAAAAAAGGAGAAGAAAAAAAAACATGAAACTCTTTCGACACAAGAAAGCGCCGTCTAGTGGCATGTACAGATTGCTATAGAGTTAAATAATGAAGGAAATACGTCATGTTGATAGATGAGGGCGTGATCAAGATAGTGAGCGGAAATTATCAATTAAAATATTGATAATAGATCAGCATTGAGTAAGGAGCCTTTGGAGTAAATTCAGAGGAATCTAAAGGGGTTAGTGACTCGAACCCAGCACAAAAATTCTCTTATGACCTCAAACACAATAGGGTTGGTGAAAATCAAAATTTTCACTTTATTTAAAAATTAAATCAGAAACTGTTATAAGTAACTACCTCAAATAAAGAACTAGTAAAGGTTGCTTTTTTTTACTCATAGATCACAATAATATCTATATTACCACCTTTGTGAAAATCTCTATTAATTTGAGTGGGCAATGTTTCGATTCTTCAAATAAGTTTAGTAATTAAAATAGGATCATATAATAACAGAGGGAAGTTACAAGGTATTATTTTTGTAAAAGTCTTTGAGTAAAAATAAGAGAAAGAAGTTGTATTACATAAAAATTACATTGTTCAAGAATTTTAATTTTAGAAACGCTCACAGATCTTTTTATCTGCCGAAACAAAAAATATCTCAGATTTTTAATTTTAATGATAAATGATACGGGTAAACGATTCCTCTTTTCTAATATAACTTATTAAATTCAGGCAATCTTTTAAAAATGGATGATTTTATCAATTTTACCACTTAATATTTTCCTTAAGTTTGGTAAGAAATATTTCTAATTTAAATATTAAATTTTATGGTAGTATCTCTAATTAACTTTAAAATGCTGTTTAATAATTTAATATAACTTGGCTATTCGATTTTGATTTCGGATGTAAAGGTAATTTTTTGTAAAGCTTTATTTTTTTTCACCTTAAATAATATCTTATACATTTTATGCATAACATTAAATTTCAAAACCAGTCTCATTTTATTACTGAATAATTCATAATTTAGTAAAATGACAACTTGCAGATAATTATAGATGTAATATTCTCAGAAGAATTTCCCCTATATGCCTCTAAAAAAAGAATTTCTTAAATGTCGTTTAATATTATTGATTACCTTTCTTCTTTTTTAAATTAAGATTTTTCAACGCGTCAAATTATGGATGTATTATGTTAAGTTTTAACAAAACAATTCGTTTAAGAAATAAACTTACACATCCAATATGAATAATTTAATTACTTTACGTCCTTAAGATTAAATACAAGACATAATCTATATTTTGAAAACGAAAATGCTTGATATGAAAGATTTTAAGTGTGAAGTAATGGCAAAAATAACATAAAAATAGACCATTGTTTTTTAGTTTAGTTTTTATTAACGTCGCACTAGAAGCAACACGCGGGCTATTGGCGATGGAACTCGTAATTTTGAACCACGGTCAAGTGACGAGGACGACAACTGAGCTGGAACCCCCCCCCCCTCTCCTAACATGCCAATGGGTGGGCCCCGAACAGATTTAGCGTGCATCAGCCCCGGCTCCAAGGAGGGTCTTTAGCGGCTAAGGCTTGACCCCGCGACTGAACGAAAACCGCCGGCCGCTAGTCCACGACCTTGACCACTAGGCTACCGCGGCCCAATAGACCAATGGAATACAGACTTCTTTTGTGCTGGCGGGGGGGTGTGGAGTTATGTTAAAAAACGTACGGAAAAGTAAACGTACGTTAAGAATTAAAAATTTATACAATTTTAATGTCAATTAGTCTATGGGGATATTGCGCACACCACCGAAATATACAAATTGTCACAAAAGCGAACTTTACCACTGATTTCCCAAGTACTAATGTTAATTGTTGTAGATAATTACTATTTCAAACAATTAATATTCGTTCGTAGATATTATACTTATTAAGATTCGAATTTGTGGCTATTCTTATATATTCTACACATGTTTGGACACATTTAAAACAGAGTAACTGAAATATCCAGGGAATGGAATGTGAACTGAGCACAAATAATGTGCAGCTTATCTTGGTCGTTTTCTGAATCATTCGAAAGGTTCACTGAATAGAACAATGCATTTCTAGTCTTTTGTTCTGGTCAGAAAATGGATACATAGTTGAACTGTATCTTTCCTCAATAAAATGCCACGTATTTTGTTTCAAACCATATATTGAGCTATTGTTGAATAGTAGATTAAATTTAAAATTTTCTGCTATTAATCCACAAAATTACCAGACGTTCTTCTGGGAATTTTTTGTTCTTTTTCCTGAATTTAATCCGTATATTTCCCCATTACTGATTAAAATGCTTTAAAGAGCTAATTTTAAAGTTCATGTTTTAATAAATATATTGTATACGTTTGATAGTTTATGGTAACAAAATATTTAAAAATACACAATTTATGCGAGAGACTTTTTGGTTAAACAATTAATATAAGCAGTTAGCTTTTTCTAGTAATAAAGATTAGTCGATCGCAATACTTTTTGTTCGTCTAGTGGTTTTTTTTTTGATTAAGCATTCTAAAACCGTTTTTATTTGGATAGTTATCCGATTCTTTATCAACATTTCATTTACAAAGTCAACACGGTGGTTAATGGCAACGAACCTCGCACTTTGAACTTCCGTCAAGTGACAAGGATGATACCTGTGCTGGTACGCCAATCACCAAAGTTCCACACCATCCCATTGAGCCTCGAGATATTGAAGTTTTTTTAAGTTGCATTTAGAAATAATATGGATGCTATTAGACCACATGGATGCTAACGGACCACATAATTTTCCGTCTCGGTGAAGTGAGAGAACAATACCTGAGTTGGCACTTATCTCTCCAAACTTCCACATCATGTCAAGGAGAGGATTTGAGAACTCGATAGATTTAACAAGCATCAGCCCCTCTTCACGGCTGGTTTTTCGAGGCATCAGGACACGAACCCACCACGAAACGGAAACAACGCCGGCAGCGAGTTGGCGATCGTTACCGCCAGGCAAACGTGAGCACTTTTGCTTCAATCTATTTAACGTGTGTTAGTTTTACTACATGACGGATATTTAATGGCATAAGGACTCGAACTCGTGACTCGACTGAAGAAATCTGGCTAAGACCTCGCGATCACTTGATTAAAGCGGATGCGTTTCTTTTTTGGATTGCGCTCCCTTTTACCGCAATAACTGTTTTATACTCAAAATTTTCCTAGCAATTTAAGTTTTGCTTCAAAAGCAAATAATATTTTAAAATTATAATTTCTATTGCATTTTAAAAGAAATCAGAAGTAGATTTTGATTGTTTTGGGTAATTTATTGAAAATTTTCAATGTAAAAATGTATTTTGATATTTTTTTTAAATAAAAAATGGAACTGCAAAGTTCTAAAAAAATTTTTTTATCATCTATTATTAAAGAATTTAACCCCCATATGCTTAATTCTTTATTTTATGTTTGAGCATGAATGAACTTATTATATAAAAAATAACTTTAAATACCAAAAAAACAATTTCAATTTCACATGAAAAAAGAAACATTTTAATAACTCAAAAAATTATAAATGTTTTTTTTAGAAAAAAAAAGGTGTGTGATAAAATTACACGGCAAAAAATATTTATACTGAAATTCATGAAGATCAAATAATTTTTTTAGCGAATTACGTCCTGTGTCTTCTAAAGTACTCATATTACGGATTATAAATTTTCCTAAAATGTGTATAAAGAAAAAGAGGAAGCGAAATTGGAGATCTGTAGGCTTATTTCATTAAGTAATACAAGAAAATTTAGGCAAGTTTGGGTTGATGACGCAAAACTAAATTATAATGGGTAGTTAACATAAATCTATGTCTAGACATTTTTTTTTTCGAATTTTTTTTTAAAAACAGCATTGGTGTAAATTAATTAAAGAATACATGACTAGTTTTCGGAAATATGGCCTAATCTCTTTAGAAGAAAATTAATGCCTGTCAGAAAATAAAGCATAAAAATTACCATTATGAATCTAATTACTACTTAAGGCAATTTTATGTTAAGAAAGAAATTAAAATAATGCTTAAATGCTTAATTATATTAGATTCTTTAAATTTAAATGTGAATTAAAATTAATTTTTTATTTGCTGACTATTTTTAAAAATTCAAATATCTTTAATTTTCAATTCCTGTTGGAGTTCTACTAATTTACTTAAAAAAATAAAATTTATCGTTATTTGACATTTCATTATTGCATCAATTAAAAAAAGAATCATGCCAGACAATTTATTTGATTCATATATATTTTGAAAGTTATATCGCGAAAAGTAAATCCAATCAAAATATATTTTTATAAAGGTAAATTTATGTAATATACGCTTACAGATAAAATTTAAAATATAACACCTTTGCCCTTCTTTTAAATATTTATCTATGCTCTCTCCAAGCAATATTTCGGATTTATCTGCATATATTATTTGAAAAATACTCATACAATCCAATTTTAATTTAATTTATTCAAATATAATTCCATCGATTTGTAAAACCAATGTATTATGCATTCGAAAGTACGGTATTTTCTTTTGTAGATAATGACAAAAAAAAAAAATTCTTTAATTTTATATAAAAAAAAAAATTAAAAAAAAAAAAAAAAAAAAAACTTTTAAAAACATCATATTATGAATTGTAATTAGAATTACCTAAAATTTGAATAAATAAAACTATTACATCAGAATGTTATCTCTTTTAAACAGATTTATCGATAAAGAGATGCGACGTTTTATCAACAAATATTTTGTTTGAAAAAGGAAAACTTCTATATTGTATAACAAACTTTTCTTGCATCGTATAGTATTAAATATAATAATTTCAAACTTGTTTAAATAGCTATAATGAAATCTATAATGGCTAATAAAACGAATATATATATAAGTGTAAAAATATATTAGGTGTAAAACAATCTACGTTTAATGAGAGAGAAGGAATATACAAAGGAGATGTTATATTTGAAATTCTCTGTAAAACACAATAATCTGTATGCGTTCCACTATATGATACTAGGATATATGACTTTTTTGTAAATGGTATTTTTCTACTAACTAGATTTAACAATTGTT
>BMAW01111770.1:86890-126915 GCA_019974015.1 Nephila pilipes
TTAAAGTTTAAAGATTTATTTTTGAGGTTTTCTGAAGTCTTCGATAACTCTAAAATGATGAAATACACTCAAAAGGTTTGTGTTCGTTATTATTTAATCTGGAGGAAACAGTTCTTATTAAACTATTTGGCATAGAATAAGGCCATACGTTCATATTTTTATCACGCATTTTTTATTGTAAGGCTATATCACGTTATTCTCAAGCACTGACAAATATTTTAATTGCTAAACATGTATAAAATGGAAAATATTTCGCTGGAAATTTTGAAGATGCAACAACATTTATGAAAACAAAAAAAAAAAATTTGAAAATTAATTAATGAAATACTAATTAATGGATATTTTAGATCTCCTATCTTCTAATTTCTGTTCCATTATCAATAATAAATTGATGAGTATTTTGCATATTAAATAAATTAGGAAGTAATCTTAATAATTAGAAATTAATCAAATATGAAAGTAATAATTATTCTACCATTGAGAAAAAATACACACACCAAACCATAAAAATAAACGGATAAAACTTAGTAAACAAAGAAAAATTAATAAAAATAAATATTCCGATTTAATTATAAAAGAAACACATTATATACTACAGGAAATTCCAAAAGAGAGTAAGTTAAATTAAAAAGGAAATTGATGAAACTGTCAAAAAAATTTATAATTGAAAAAAAAAAAAAATTGAAGAAAAAAAGCAAAACATTGAAAAATTATATATTTAATGTTGAAACTGATTTCAGACTTTTGGGCTGGGATGTCCTAGAATAATTAACCAAACTATCTCCATCAACAAAATATATTATTATGAAAAATGTTTATAAAATCAATGATACATTTGAACACAGATGAAAAGCAAAAGCAAAATCATACAAATGTATTTGTGAAAAAGACAACAAAGGAAACCCAAAATATATCCATAATTTGTATTTTTCTGGTTTATGATATTGCAATTATAATTGTTAAATTTAATTAATTCTGAAACTTTCAGAGCCTGAAATGCACACACACAAATGCATATATATATATATACATTTCTTTGAGTATAAATATATAATGGACTCGTAACTTTTTAAATTTATTTTAATATACATAGATATCATACCATATGTATCATTTTATCCATCATATTTAAATTTGATTCTTAAGAAATTTATTTCTTTGATGTTAATTTAAAAATAGTTAATAATCGAATTATCAATAACACTCGTATTATTTTTATGACAAAAAAGATAACTGTTGCTTCTATATTAATAAAGTGATATTTTTTATCGTAATTTAACATTAAATATTTTAGCTATTTACTGAGAAATATCAAATTATTTAATTTGCAAATAATTTTTTAAATTGACATTAATTACTTGTTTTCTTATTTCTTAAAAAAAATTTTAGCATGTGCCGTTTATATATATATATATATATATATCTATTTAATTTTTACTTATAATTTTGTTTTCTACTTTCTGTTTTTGATTTATATTTTCTACTTTTTATTTTATTTATTATTTTGTTTAATATTATTATTACTACTATTATTATTTAATTAATTTTTTTATATTCTTGGCTATCTCTCTCCTTCTTTGTAACTTCCTTTAGCTACTTCTCGACATAAGAACCGTCAGAACTGACGCGCGTGTTATACTTTGGGACCAATTTCTGTTAATTTTGTTCAAGAAATCCGTCGCCTTAGAAAGGAGCCAGCGTGTGATAATGGTCTGCACGTTATCATTATTGGAGAAATACTACTCCTTCAGGAATCCTTTAAGGTTCTGTATTCAGAGCATGCAGCAACACTGACGTTTTCACAGCGACAACATAACGACGTCAACAACTTCCTCGAAAGAACGGCACAGACGATGAAACGTAGATTATTCACCTCACCCTGGAAACCACGAGACATTCGTTGCATTGGCGCAACTGGATTTTGCATCAGGTCCAAGTCATGTAGGCTGTGTTGGTATACAAACAGCTGTGAAACGATGAGTCAACTATCAGGTGGTGGATTTCTTCGACAACATTTACAGGAATTTGTCTCTAGGTATGAAACGTGCCTCAATCCCAGTGGGCCTCATGTTGAAGCATAGATGAGAGGTATTCACCTTATGTTCCTTTGAACTTTGACAGTGTTTCCGCTAGAGATCATTATTTGCTTAATCAAAGCGCGAAAATTTTAGCAAAATTTTTATTTTTATAAAACATCGAATTCTAAAAAGCAGTTTGCTTGTAAAAATAAATATAAGCAATTATTTTTTTAATAAAAATATCTTAAATTTCGTTTAAGTCACGCTCTTCAAATACATTAATCGAGAAGCATCAGGTCACATATTAGTCTCCATTCTTTGATTCAATCGATATATCTCAAATTTATGTACCGATACTAAGTTGAAACTGAAATTTCAGTCAAGTTGATATTATGCGTTTTTGGATTGACATTAGAAAAGAATACCCTAAAATTGCCAAAAAGTTGTGAAACATCTAATATCATTTGTTTCAACCAATGTAAGCGAAAAATATTTCTCTTTGTACACTGCCACAAAACAAAATACAGAAACAGATTGGAATCTGAAAATGACATTAGATTGCAGATTTCAACAATTATTCTAGACGTAAAAATACTTTGCAATGGTAAGCAATCTCAGCCAAGTCATGAAAAAAAAAATTCTTTTTACTGATTCGTTATAATTGAAAATATTGTTACTTTTGTGTATTATTCATAGAATATATCTTAGAGAACCAAAAAATCGCCATTAGCTACCTTTCCATTAATTGTCTTATTAAGAAGTTTATACAGTCATAAAATAAAGATGCAATAATAATTTTGTAAATTTGAGTGGAATAAAGCTTTCATACTCTGTTTTTCTGCTCTTGGATCAAAGGATTCCTTCAAGAAAACGGCAAGCTCAAAGGGGTCTCAAAGTTTAAAATGTTGAATACCCCTGAAGTAGATGAAGTTGTAACTGTTTCAATAAATGCTTCCAAGTATTTATGTTCTTATGTCTCTTCACTTCCTCCAAAATCTTTTTTCTGGACGAATCAAATGCACAGTACTTAACAATCTGATGACGTCGAAGTCTTTATAATAACGATAAATATTTATAAATTTCTTAAGGTTACCTGTCCGAAATCCTATCTTTATTAAAAGAGTGTGAAGGATAGAAACAGAGAATAATATAGTAAGGTATTAAAATGCGTTAAATATAATAAGAGTGCATTTGTGATAAAGTCCCTATTGGTTACAAGAAAGCGTTAGATTTAATTGTATATAAACTGCTGTTTGTAGAAAATGCAACACCATGAAGGAATCATCAGAATCAAATGAAATTCGCAGCAAATGTCAATTATAGGATATTATGCAAATTAATAAAGTTTCAGAGCCATCGCGCGTGCGCGGCGCGCGCAGCGCCCTCTGAATTGATGCTGAAAGCGTATAAATAAAGTGCTGTAGCGGGACGTTGAAAAAAGTCTATGATTATTTGTTAGTGGCAAACGTTTAGTGAGACCTGAGTATGCCTCCACGACGGAAGAATAAGAAATTCAAGCAACTTACGGAGTTTGAACGAGGGAGGATAATCGGCCTTCGAGAAGGAGGATTTTCCTATCGCGCAATAGCAGCTCGTATGCAGCGGAACAGTTCCACAGTGATGCGAGTTTGGAAGCAGTGGACCGACGAGCACCGAACAACTCGAAAAACAGGCACTGGACGACAGAAGGTGACGTCAGAGCGCGATGATCGACACCTGCTCCGCATGGCGGTGAATGATCGCACAGCTTCCTCCAGGCAGCTGGCAGCACGTTGGTCTACTGCTACAGGTGTACAATTGTCGGCTTCGTCAATTCGTCGTCGTCTGCTGCGCCGTGGATTGCGTGCAAGGGTGCCTTTATACAGGATTCCCCTCACGGCGAATCATCGACGGCTGCGTCGGCAGTGGGCTCTTGAGCACAGAGACAGGCGAGCTGATTGGCACCAAGTTGTCTTTTCAGATGAATCACGCTTCAATTTGTGGACCCATGATGGCCGTGTTCGTGTTAGACGTTATGCCGGTCAACGCTGCCTTCCTGAGTGTATTATTGAACGACATAGTGGTCGAACACCCGGAGTTATGGTCTGGGGTGCGATTTCGTATCATGGACGATCCAATTTGATACGAATTGAGGGTAATCTCAATAGCAACAGGTACGTCCGGGAAGTGCTACAGCCCGAAGTCGTTCCTTTCCTTCAAGGCATCCCTGGAGCTATCTTTCAGCAGGATAATGCACGCCCACATGTTGCGCGGACTGTTCGAGACTTCTGTTCAGCACAACGCATGCAACTTCTTCCTTGGCCTGCTTATTCACCGGATATGTCGCCTATTGAGCACGTGTGGGATATGGTTGGTCGGCGTCTCGCTCGTGATCCGCGTCCTGCAGTTTCCAAAGACGAACTTTGGTTGCGCATACAAGCGATATGGAATTCTCTTCCTCAAGCAGATATTCAACATCTGTTTGACTCCATGCCACGTCGTATAGCAGCACTTATTGCAGCGCATGGTGGCTGCACCAAATACTGATTTCGGACGCTTAATTTGTTTCTTTTGTTTTGAAAATTTCATCATTTATTTGTATCAGTACAAGTCGTTTCTGCATTAAATTTCATTTGATTCTGATGATTCTTTCATGGTGTTGCATTTTCTACAAACAGCAGTATATATTTAATTTACAATACAATAAATGAGGTAACTTAAATTTTCTTACATTGATATAATAAACGAAGTAATTTTAAAGTACGAATTATCACGAAGAAAAAAAAAATGGTAAATTTCTAAGATAGTGTTAACATAGTAGATATTTTCTTAACTACAAAAAGCCAGTAGAGTTTTAAACTTTTACTGCATATTGGAAGAAATATTTATAAAAGTTATATTGGCGTTTAGGTATGAGCGATGTAATATTTCGAAGAATGCTGAAACATTACTGCTTGCCATTTAGCTAAATAGAAAAACGCTCGTACATGACTGTTAATTAAATAATGTTTTGAACAAGGCTAACGAATTAATAAAAAGTAATTCATAATTTTAAGCTTTTATTGATTTTTAAAAAAATATTTGATGCATGCTCCTTATTAAAAATATTTTTCAAAGACGATCTGATTGCGTAATTCATAGGATACCAGTATTGTGGAATTAAATAAAAAATGAATTTAAGCGGAGATTCTCTTAAATAAAACGTAAGATAACAAAATATATTCAAACGCAATTTTTATCGATATATTTACTTTTGCAATTCATGACAATGTAAATATATCGATAAAAATGGAATATCGATATATATCGTAAATATATCGAATCGTTATAACGTAATATATCGAAATATTACGACTATACTTAGAATAAAAATTAAAATTATAAGTTTTAAGAAAAATTAAAAACACCTAATATCTATCAAAAGCTTATTTTTTTTCTTTCCAAATCTCATTTGTTTTCTTTTTCACAAATATTCATTTCGAGTGCTTACAGAATTACTGTAATTGCTATTTCCATATTTGCCAAACGATACTTAAAGCTCCAAGATATATTAAATGCACTTCAGAATTGAAAGAAAAAAAAATAACGTTGAAGGAGAATACATGTTTTAACACATTTACGTCTTAAAGGGATTTAAATTTCATTACAAACATGAAAAAAAATAGCAAGAATATGTTTTTCTATTTTGTCTTATATCTCAAAAGAGATTACATTTAATAGAATATATTTTAAGCTATTTATATGTAAAAATTCTTCATAAAACAATCATATTTCGCCGAAGTTGTTTTATTCGGTTAATTACTAGGAAGAAATATGCTTTGTAAACTTACAATTAATTAGCAAAATAAACTTCAAATTCATTACAAAGAAACAGTTTTCGATTCTGTTTAATCCTCTAAAGTAAAAGAACAAATCCTTTCCATTAAAAATTCAGAAGCAAAACTGGCTTCGATGCAAAAATTAGTTGCAAAAACTCCTTCTGCTTTCAACTGAAATGAATAAACTTTTATTAAATCTACAATTTTTCGTTTCTAATGGAAAATCAACTAAAACCCGTCATAGTAATTAATGCCATTTTTTTTTCGAAGAAAGAATTTTCTTGATATTTAGGCTTAGCATCATTAGATACAAATGAGACTGTATATATATTTTTTTTCTTTTCAACGATTTGCTGCAATTGCCCGAAGATAATTTCTTCCGTGTACTGTTTATTTTTCTTCCGCTAAATTCCATCGTATAATGTTTTGCTTATTTTTTGTTCTTTAAAAGTTTTCAGCATACACAGTGAAAAAAAAATGTTAATTGCTTCCTTAATGGTTCAAATGAATTCTCGAATACAATACATTCGTACATTTCTTTTCTTTCCTTTTTTTTATCTTTTTTTTTCTCAAAAACTGTCAGCCGATTCTCGAACACAACTCAGAAGGGATGAAATTAGTTAGTTTCATTAGCATTTCTAAAATGGCCTTGCGTTTCATTGTGCATGGTTTAGTATTGAAAAACTGCACAAAAAATGAGAATTGGCTCTGTTGATTTGTGACACAATAACGTGCATAAGTGCTAAGCAACCGGAGACACTGCAGTATTTTCTATTTTGACATATTCTGTTTTTAATGATGATGTGCTACAAATTACAAGGGCCTAAGATTATGGAAATTTATATGTAACGCTAATTAACATTCATGCGTTACTTTCTGGAGACTGTGTGACATTCGTTTTTGACATGTCTGCTTTTAATGAGGAAAGAAGACAAATTACCATAATTCAATGCTAAGGATAACTTTTAAGCGAAGCAAATTAGACTCTTATCAAAGACATTTTAAAAATGCGAACTTTTTTTCTTCATTTTTTCGAAAAGATGAAAAATTGAATAATTTTCTATTAACATTCTGTTTATTTTTAAGTCCATATTCATTGGAAAGCATTTAAAAACAGAGTTGTAACATTAACCGTATATATAATTTGCATTCATACATAATACTATTAATTAAAGTATTCCTAAGACGAAGCAATTATTTTTAATATCGTAGGGATTTATTGATTTATTTAAATTAAGAAATGCATTAATTAAATAATCGATTATCCAGGAACACAATATATCAAATTCAGGATTTAGGGAAGAAATAGCATCACTAGAATTTTATTAATTTAAATCCTTTTTTGATCAATTCGATTCTTTTTTTTTGTAAATTAAATGAGATTTACTTGAAAAGTGTGCATAAAATTAAATAAATATATTGATATTTGTATTAATGTTGTACTATTTATTCAGGTATTGGTAAACTTGGGAGATTCTTTCAAATTCGCAACAAATGAATAATCGGAATAGAAGTAAGACGTACTACTTACGTAATAGTGTACGCAATTCCTTGATTTAACGAAAATAGTACTTTTTAGGAAAAAAATATATAATTTTTATTAATAAATAAAATTTAATAAAAATTTATATTTTTAGTAAATTTATTAGAAAGTATATAAAAATAGTTAAAGTATATTAATGATACTGTTATTTGTATTTATATAATACTATTGTTTCATGCATAAACGAATTTTCTTTAATCGCAGAAATTTATTACGCTTAAAGAAATCAGTCTTACTTAAAAGTTTAGTTTAAGTTGCGATTTACGAGGAAACAGAAAAATAATATGCTTTCATTAAGAAAATTATTTATTTTAATGTATTGCAGTAATTAAATATCATTCTATTAAATACATAAATATAATGAATTTCTGATTAAGAGATGAAGCAGAAATTATATATTTTTATTAAGAAATTATTTATATAAAACCATTTCACATTAATTAAAATTCTATAATCCATTTCCTCGATTCTATAATCCATTTCCCATTTTCCTCGAATTCCAAATGTTAACGAGAAAATAGAATTAGTATATTTACTATTAAATTGAAAGATCTTTTAACTGAAGTTAAATACAGTTTTCTGGTTAGTAAAATTTTTTAAGAAGTTTATAGAAAATATATTTAAGAACAAAATGATGTCGTTTGTCCTGATTATAGACATAATATAGTTTTTAGTCATAGCATACATAAATTAATTAATTTAAGCATGATTAAGATATATATTCTAATGACACGAAATTCATTCATTTGATACTTCTGAGAATTTCTCGTATTTTATTCTTAACGGTCTAAAGTTAAAAAAAACCATAAACTTATGAGAAATATAGACTTCAATTTTGACTAGACACACTAAATATCTAAAAGTCAGTCAATAATACCAGAAATTATTACAAAATTTCATTTTATATTTTTTAATATCTTTAGCAAATTACAAAAGTATAATAGTGGCTTATTCTGAATGAATTTCATGGGAATATTTAGTGAAACACAGAATTTATTTAATTGACAGGTGTTAAAATTAATTGATTTTATGGCGTTGTGCTATTCGCGATATTCTCTTCATTAATTTCAGGGACTATTTGGTAATTTGAATTTCACAGAATTACAACTCCCTGCCAACCAAATGAAACGCGATAAGGTAAATTAGCTGAAGGTAAGAAGTGTAGTGAATAGAATTAGAGAAAGTGATATACAAGCGAAAGAAAACTGAAAGGGAGTTGAAGGAAAATAGCGAATAACGACAAGTTGATAGATAATTGTAGATTGGACTGAATCATCGTAATTAATTGTTTGGATTGAAGTGACTCATAATTGAGTAACATGAGTCGAATCTGTGATAAACAGGAAGTGTGTGAATCGGAACGAAAAATTTGGTCAGCTAAGACTTTATTGTTAGAATATAAACTGGAACTATGTTAAATGAGACTCGAAAGATAAAGCGATCTTGCATATTCTATGTTAAGAGTCAATAAACTGTGTTATTTTTATTGGGTTTTCTTCCACTCACATTTTATGTCTGAGTCAAAACTTTAAAAGCTTTCTTCTCATATTTTAAAGCTCTCAATTGAGCTGAAATTTTTCATACGCGATTGTATTGGATGACAATACAATAATTTAACTATAATTAAGAAAAATTAATTGATTGAAACTAATTATTCAAAGAATTAAATTTTACGCCAAATTTATCGCCAAGTCGCCAAATGTTAGCAAAGCCCGTCGTCAAAGTTAAGAGGTCGTTGCTTAAACGTTTTTTTGAATATTATTATGTTGTAAAAAATTAATAAAAAATAAATTTTTAAAAAATAAAAAATTCATTTTGACTCAACATTCCTTTTTGTTTTTAAGATTTAAGGCATAAAAATTATTTTACGCAAAGTGTGAAGTTTGATAGGAAACCCATGTTCAAAAAACTCATTTTTTATTGTTGTTATTCTGTTGCGTATCTTCAATTAGAGTCTTGAACTTATTCACTATTTAATTAGATTTTAAGATGACTGTAGAGCTTAATTGGGAAAGAAACTCGTCACAATTTAATAGTCAACAGTATTCCAAGAACTCCAGCTTAAGAACCTGTACGTATATGTTTACGCGTATTGAATTCTATTTTTGGTCATATCATTATTAACACATGGATCAATAAGTCCCGAGACTAACATTGAAAACAACATTTTTTTTGCAAAATTTTTTTTTATTCATCAACATAATCACCTTTTAGGGTGATACAATCGTTCCAACGCTTTTCCAATTTTTCAATTCCATGTTTATAAAAAAAATTATCTTTCGCTTCAAAATAACTAGTGTCACTTATTTCTCTAATCCTCGATCCGGTTCAGCGAAGGTTGGCTGATTTATTGGCATTTGAACTAGCTATGCCCGAGTTCGCATATTTATGTCATACTGTGTCTTTAACAACTGAAATAGAATTGCCTTCAATGCCAGTTACTAAGTGTTTTTTTAACTCCTGTCGTTATTAGAGTTTTAACTTATGGAATAGGATCGCCGTAGCTGAATAGAAGTTACCTTTCAACCAAACTTTCAAGGGACGGTTGAACCGCTGTCGGTTAAGATAGTGTCTGTATTGATCAAGTTATTCTTAAATAGCATTGATATATATTAGCATTCATATATAATTCGTTATGTTGCAGTAAATATGTTAGGATTTTTAATATTCGAATTTTACAAATATTTATGAAGAATTGCGAAATACGTGCTGTTTTTAAATATACTGATTACATAATTGAAAGAGAAAAACACATTTTTATTGTTTAAAAGATATGATAAAGCTATTAATTAAAATTAAGACACTAGGAGTTGTTAAAAAATTTTATTCCACATGACTTGTCTTTTGTATAAGTAACTACTGACTAGTCGCGTTGCCTGAAAAAATAACACAATCCGCAATTCATTATTCTCTCTCTATATTTTTACAAAAGGAATACAAAACTTCAAATGGAGAGATAAAAATATAGAAATGAAGTGTTGAAATTCCACAGGAACACGAAAAAATGTGATGCTTGAGTTTCTGAGTAGATTTCTTTTTAACAATCCAAATGAAAAAAATTGAATTTTGAGAACATTTCAAAACAGCAGGACTCTTGACTTGTCATTGAGGCTTCGAGAGTTATCTCTCAAGAATCGAATATTCCGAAATATTTTATTCTGACTGAAAGAGTTCTTCTGTTATCCTATTCTATACTTAACCAAGATGGAAGACACACAAAAAAAATTTTGCAGTGAAAGCCTCAATTTCTTAAATTTTTTTGTTAAGTTAAAATATCCTTTATTCACTAAAAAAAAGCTTACAATGGAATATTTATTTTATTTATTTTTTCATTTATTTTCCTATCCACCCTTTTGAATATCTTAAATTTTTTTTATTTAATTTATTTCGTATTTGTTTATTCGTTTGTATGTAATCAATTTAAGTCATTCAAGTTAAAACTTTTTCTAAATTCATATTCTATTTTCAATCATTTTCAAAGAAAAATATTTGCAATATTGTTGATTAAGTATTTGTAGAAATTTAACTTATATATATGATTTATGGCATGTACAACTTTCAAAAATGACAATAATGATAAATGTATATGTAATAAAAATCATTAATTTTTATTTTTCACATATATATGCAAAAAAATCTAATTAAGATAGTGATAAATATAATTAAATGAAAAATCGAAGTGAAAAGAGCATTTTCAGTTGTCTATTAATACAAAGTATGAAAATAAACGATTTTTTTAGGTAACTGAGAAACAAAAGGGCTTCAAAATTTGCATTTTTTATTTTGTTGTTAAGAGATAAAACATTATTTTGCTGATTCCATAGATTTTCAGAAAATTTGACATTTAGAACATTCGAAAATTGAATTTTAAAATCATAACCATACTTTCCAAACCATATAGAATATTACTTGTATTTGGGTTATCTCAAAATGGAATTTTTGTGTACATTTTTCTCAAAGTCTATTCTGACAATAGTGCTGAAATTTTACGCGTTATGAAATGAGATTATTTCCTATGAGATTTTTCTCTACCAATGTTAAAAGTTATACTTAATTTTTTTAGCCACTCAAGGAGCTATTGTTTTAGGTAACGCAAAAATGTCGTACCTGACCATTTTTTAAAAAAATTATCTTGCTTTTTCGCTTATATTTTTGTCTGCTTTCACCAGGATCAAAAATAATTTTCAAAAATACGTCATAATAAATTTCTCCAAAAATTTCTATTGAATTTAAATAAATTATATACAATATATGTCTTATACATGCTTTCACCACTAATAATCTCAAATTTTCAAAATAGTATATCGTAATAAATTTCCCCCAACATTTTTATTGGATTGAAGAAAGACAAATATAAAAAATTAAGTATTTTGTTTACTTATCGATTAATATGTATTCCTTAAATCAATGTAAACTGGAATCAATATACGACTGAAAATGAATAACATTATTCAGAATTTTAAGACAGCTGCCAGGCAGCCATTTTTTTCCCCTCAAAATTCTCAAACTACTTCGTTTCAGTTTGGCTTCCTTCTTAAAATGTTTTGAGGTCATACTATTTTGATAATGATTTGCTATTATTGGCCACTTAAGGGGCAATTGTTATAGGTGATCACTTTAGGGATACCAGATCACTTTTAAATTTTTTAATCGTTTGCTTCAATTTTAATTATTAGCTTAAATATACTTAATTTAATAATTTATCGTTTGCTTTAACTTTATATGCATGTAGATGATATAAGATGCAATTTAATAATTTATCGTTTCCCTTAATTTTAATATCGGAAAAGTTTAATATTGTCCATTTCTCGATATATCATCGTTTATTTTAATTCTTATATTTAATTGAGTAATCAATAATAATTATAAAAAAAGCACACCTTGAGTCGCTTAATCTGTCCTTCGCAAAATTTTCCATAGAACTATAACATTTTTTTTTATAATAAGCACTAAGAAATTGTAGTTCAACTCAAAGTTACACAGTATTTCTTCACAAAGTGAGGAAAATTTGGGTAATAAAATTTTTTAAAACATTTGTTTCACTAAATTTAATTTTTGGAATTATTTTTTTAGTTTTAAATTCTCTGCCAATATTAAAAGTTATAAATGCGGTAAATTTATGCAAGATATGTACAGGCGTTAGAAATGAAAATTTGACAATTGATAATTAATCGCTTATACATAATTATTCACGTTTATAGATGTAATTTTCTTTGCAGAAACAAATATACCAAAATCTCAGTTTTAAAATTTGTCTTCCAGATTCTTAAAATCTTCAAAGTGAATATCTCTGAAACTTGGAATACAAAATAAGTTCTTTTTTTTTTCTTGTCTAAGGTGTCTCAGTTACCTTAAGGCTCCCGTCTTCTCGTCATTTTGATTTCGTCAGCTTAATGTTAATCCTATGGAATTCCGACTTTCATTCTCAAACTTTTACTATTTGATTATTTGAATGCAATACAGTGCATCTGAAAGAGCAAAAACTAATGAAGGCTTCTGTGGAATTACTTATTTCCACCGATTTTTTTTTAAAAAGATTAAAATATTTTTTAAAGACCGGAAAAAAACCCGCAAACGAATCCTTAAAATAGGGGTAAAAATATTTTTAAGAATCGGAAGGAAAAAGTAATTTCACAGAAGTCTTCATTATTTTTTCTTGTTTCTGATGCACTTTATTGCATTCAAATAGATTAACTAGTAAAGATGTGAGAATAGAAGTCGAAATTCCATAGAATTAACCTTACGTTCACGAAATCAAAATGGCGGGTCAATGGGAACATTAAGTAATAATGAAAACTAAAAATTTATTAACTTTTCGATCTTACTATATCTTGAAGCTTTACATATTGAAGTGTGATGAACAGATAGTATGAAAGTCAGTAAATTCACCATGACATTATATGTTGTTTCTATCTAGTTACAAAATTTGAAGTCCGTTGAGCTAAAATTGCTTACATTTTTAAAGCTCTTCAAAACTTTTCAAATACAATACTCTCCCAATATTTCGCTACTTCTACTTTCCGGCTCGGTCAGTAATCAGGTAATTTTACATAGGAAAATTATTAGATAAAATTATATTATGCCTTTTTTCAAAGGAACAATGTAAACCATCGATGCACAACAGAACAGTTTTTGTGGTTTTAATTATTTTGTATATTTGTCACTTCATTTGCCTGTACTGTATTAAATTTTATATAATAATAGTTAGCTTTTACGGCTTAAATGTGTTGTTATTAGTAATTTACCAATATTCCCGCAGTTTAGGTAATCAGGCGGTACTATAGAGCGATATCTGCGATATTACCAAGAAAATACTGTAAATAAATAAAAAAAAAAAATTTTGAACACTTTCCTCCTCGAACGATTGCCAAGGAGAAACAATTTCTAAACCTAAAGATATGGTTTCCTTTTTTTTTTTTAAAAAAAAAAAAAAAAAAAAAAAAACACCCGGTATTGTTATCCAGCGGCTGTAATATTACGGCGGATAACGTCACTAAAACGTTGTCTATGCGAATCAGTGACGTGGTTTCCTTCTATTCAACGCTCTTTTGCAAGCCATGCCACCTGGTTTATTTGGAGAACGTTTAGTGATGTTTAGGCTCCACTTTCCTAAGAAACCATGGTTTAAACATCTGTTCAATGATACCGTTATTTTATCAAGAAAAAATATTTTTTCCATCATAAAAATACGTGCACGAAAAGGTGAAAAAAATTTGAATAAATATAACCAAGACAATGAAAAAGTTGTTCTTGCTATCACATTTTATAAACAAGCGCTTATAACACGAAACGTGTACATTATTTTACATATTAATATTTTTGACAAATATATAACAATATTATAACCCAACGAATGTGCAACTTAAAAATAAGAAGGCATACATACAATTTAACGAATTAATTGACTTTGCGAAACAAAAATTATTTAATAGAATTACTTATCTACTGAATGTAAAACTCATTTTTAAAAACCATTATATTTAGAAGAAAAACATAAATAATTTTAAAAATATTTTTTACAATAATGAATAATTTTTAAAAATTTTATATTAATGATTTTTAAGGTTTATGAATAAAATTAATGGGATAATTTATATCCATCAACTTCTGAAAAACTTCTCATAAATATTATTTTTTTAGTACATAATACCTTACTATACTATCATTTCTAATAAAATATAATATTTCTAAAGTAGAAATATGTAAACAGCTACTCAAGAAAAGTTAAATTATTAATATGAAATTTAATCTGTTTCTCTTATCATATACATTATTAAATATGTTATTATCTGTAATTTTCAATTGTATGTCTAAATATTCTGTTTCATACTTAATATTATTATTCTGAGTTAGATTTAAAAATGTAGGAGAAAAAGGTAAATTAAGTTTATATTCAGAAGGATTATTATAATTCAGTTCAAATAGATCAGCAATATGTATTTCTCTTACGAAATTATCTCTATAGATATAATTATACTCATAATAATTTAGTAAGGTATTCGCCAAAAAACTACTCGCAGATCCATTTTGGAGAATACCCCTAATTTGTTAAATATTTTTATCTTTACATATATTATAATTTTTTCTGTACCCATTATTAGCTAAGGATTTAAATTTATCATAAGACATAAATTCATGAATATTATATCTTGATAAATAATTAATAGAACCTCAATTAGATCATATACGTCTATCGAATTAAAGAAGTCTTCGAAATCATAACGATGAAGAGCAAATATTTTTTTTTTTTTGTCTTTTATTATCTTAATAAAACCTACATTATTTTTCTTGGTCGTAGTTTTATTAAATTTATTAATAATATTTTATAAGAATTTTTTGTAATATTTCAGCTGCTTTTGTGATGTAAGTATTATAATCATTTCCGACTATCCTAATTTTAATCAATTCTCTATGAAATTTTGGCGTAATAAAGGTCTGAAGAAATTTAATTTTATGTCTTCTTGTGTTCGAGTGTTATGGATCAATATGCAATCAAATTAAAAAAGATGTCAAATTAGTCTTTTTGAAAGTTTTTTTTTGTTTGAATATTATGTTTTATTTACCAAATGTCACCCACATACCTCTGTTATTTATGTATTTTTATAATGTTCAAGAATTCCTGTTAGAAAGCTTGTTACTGAAAAATTGATATTAGACTTAAGCACAATACGACACACAACATACAGATTTACCTTTTTTTTATTTAGTATTTCATATTTTGATACTTTATTGAAATTTCTTATGTATTTTAAAAAGGTAAAGGAATTTTTAAGACATACACTTTTTAGGCATAAAATTTTTAAGCCTTATTTTAAATAAAAATTTCTTAAATATCTCCAGTCTGAAGTTTAAATTTAATATTTCCTTAGATATCCCTGTAAGATAAGGTTGCATGTAAGGGCCCAACGCATATCCATGTCTGACAAAGGGAGGAAATTTGTAATGATTTAATTTTAATTTAATAGTTTCAAACACAACGAATATTAATTTAATTTCCTAATTTTTTCCATTCCCTCATTTAAAAGTAAATAATTCATTTCTATTTCCAGATCCAATTCTCAATTGTCCTTTTATTTAAAAAATCATGAGCTCATAAATTTTTTTAATCCGCTTTCTCATAGTCATAAATCCGTCAGAAATAATCCCTACCAGACTTTTTGTCAGTAGCTAAAGTCCCTAAGAGTCCCTACACTTAGATCATGTGAACGAAAACGTCCCTAGAAAATCCCCATTATAAATTAATGTACACAGTGAGTAAACTCTCTCTTATGACTTTTTCGCTTCGGCCGTGATAGTCGAACCCATCTTCTAAAAATGTACACAGTAACTCATAAAATCAAACTGTGAAGTTCCATCTCCAGCTCTCTTGCTTTCGCTCTGCTTGTAATGTCACTGCTCTGCCCTTTGTATTGGAATGACACTTCCATAGTGATATTTAATGTGAATTTCTTCAAAAATAATGATGATACTCAAATGTAACAATAGATGGTATTCAATTACTACATAAGTTTAAACTAAAAGAAAGGTGTAAGTCCTTTCAAATATATATATATATATATATATATATATATATATATATATATATAAATATTCTCCATGTAGCTTTTTTCCTGACAGCAAAAAAATTTATCATTTTTTTGAGGGGAGGAATATATATTATAAACTATATATAGTGTACTTTCAGTTTTTTATAAGCCACATAAATTAAAAAGCCACAATAGTAGTTATAACACATCGATCATCAACTCCTGAGTCTAACATTGAAAACAACATTTTGCCAAAATTTTTTTTGTCTATCAACATAACACCTTTGTTAATCACTTTAGGTGTGATACAATCGTTCCAAGCTTTTCCAATCCCCCCCTTTTTTTTTTTCATAAGAAATTTGTTGCGAGAGTAAATATGATAAAACAGCTGAATCAATGACAGCAGTGAAAGTGGAATGAGTATCAGGTATTTACGAAAATTTTACATTAAATTTTTTGGTCTGATTGATGGGGCTGACATAAAAGCAGCATTTAGCATTTCTAGCATATGCATATGAGTATTTTGGTTTTAGATTGAATTTTATTTCACTTAATATTTAATATTTAGAATATTTTGTTTATACAGAATAGCGATTTACATACACCAATTTCAACAAATTAAGGCTGATTGCTATTTTAGGGCTAAATAATATATATCTAACCAGTAATTGTAGTGCAAGAATAGAGTTTTCGTTTAGAGCCTACCTAGATTATTTTTACTGAAAAGGGAAGGCTGTGAGCAGGCCTTACCCTAATGGAAATGAAATTTTCTGCTCTAATATGAATGAATTGCATCTGAGCACATTCGTCTTTTTCTTAACAACATTTAATGTAGTTGTATTGGAAACTGGACCATAATATGTTAAATATCTGTATTACTAGTGATACCACTTACATAAATCATGCTTGCCTTTGTTATGTGATTGTGGGTTTGCAATGGCTTTCAGTGGAACATTATGAGGGAGTTATATATTGATAATTTATGGAATATCATTGATTTAGTGTAAGCTAATTCTCGTATTAAAGACTAGCTTTAGAGCTGTGCGTCCTTGAATTATTAATTATCGTAGCGCCTGGATTAGGATGACACGTCATCTTTTAGCTGGAGAATTGCATATAGAATTAGTTAGATGTGCCCACCACAAAATCTCGATAGTATAATACTTCCCTTTTTATAACTGAAAGACAGGGAAGACCCAAGGGGTTACGAACGATCAAAATTCACAAGTCCCTGCGAATCCTCAGTACTCGCTCTGTCTACTCATTTCATTTGTTTCATTTCCTTTCCTTTCTATGTGTGCCTCGACTAGTGAGAAAAGTAAGCACCATAATACCATATGGAATACCAATGATTTAGTGTAAGCTATTTCTCGTATTAAAGACTAGCTTTAGAGCTGTGCGTCCTTGAATTATTAATTATCGTAGCTCCTGGATTAGGATAACACATCATCTTTTAATGGATAATAATAGCACACCGAATTAGTTAGATGTACTACCATAAGATCTCGATTGTATACCGCCCCCTTTTTTACAACGTTTTTCTGAATTTCATTTGGTGTGTGTATGTCATCAAATTTTCGATCGTTAATTTAACCAACATCCCATCAAGCTAGAGCTTTGAAATTTTGGGAATCGTTCGTACTCGCCTAACAATGCAATATTTAGACATTTGCGACAAGTTTTAACTAATATTTCAATAATTTTATTAAGTCAAAATATTCTTTCCCCTCAGAGCTTTTAGGATTGAGGAAAAAATTTCTTTCCCCCCCCCTATGGGAACACCGGGAACTCCCCATACGCCACATGAGGTATCGTAATACTCACAAAGGGGAGTTAGTAAGGTATGCTGACTTTCAGCCAGTAATCATTCGCAAGAAAGAAAGATTCCAATATTAGGCGCCGTGTCTTATCACAATAATTTTTTCTGAATTCTGGTTCCCATTTTTTTAATAGAATGACTTACAAAATTTCAAATGCATGTTTTGATTTTATGAGTATTATGAATTTTTTAATACACTCACAAATGTATCTTTTTAAGTAAATTTTAAAGTTAAAAATAACTAACAGTTTTAATTAATATTTCAATAATTTCCTTTAATAAACTTTACCACCATATAAAAACGTTGTTTTTAAAAACGTTGGTTTTTATTTTACATAATTTATAACTGAAAAACGGGGGAAACCTAAGGAGTTTCGGCATAGGACATTTTCTTCGAAAGCTCCGGGGTTGTTTTTCTATCCCGCTGAGAGAGAGCAAGAGTTGTGTGGCCTTGACTTTAGAGTGCCAGCGATTGTTTCAAATTCTCGACCAGTGGGTTCGAAGAATGTTGATCAGTCGCTTTCTGCTGCACTCCTACTAACAAGGCTGAAAAGACGTCTCACCTGGCTATTTAGTAAGGCGTTTTAACTCCTGGCGTTGTTTTAGAAGAGAGCCGCTGCAGGGTTTGAACGACGCAAACTCACAAGGCTTAGCGATTTCTCAGGCACGCTCCCCCAACTAATTTTTCATTTGTTTTATTTCCTTTTCTTTCTGTGTGTGCCTCGTCTATACTCTGTTAATTTATAACAGGCACTTCAAGGTCACAGATTTTTTACCCCACGGCTGTCTGTAACTATGGCAACAACAGTTGAGAATGGACATCACTTTCCCTTTGTTTTATTTTCGTAAGCAAACTTCTAATGAAAACGAAATTTTGAGTTGCACGATCATAGTTGGCTTTTTTCTTTGAAAAAAATCTTCTTCTTTTAGACATTTGTTTTAAAATCTTTATAACATTTTATAAATATTGTTAATACGTAATTAAAAACATTTAAATTTCTTATATCTTTGTGTAATGGAACTAAACAACTCATTGGAATTTTTTAAATTAAATAAATTTGTATAAAAATAGGTATTATATTAATATTTTATAAGGATGTGTTTTGATAATTTATATATTTTCATTTTAAAAAAAAATATTTTTTAAAACAGAAACTCGTTATTTATAAATATTTAAAATAGACTTTACATTTAACATAAACCACGTCCAAACTCAAAGGAATTCGGACCTCAACTGAAGGGTTGAAAATAAATACATTAGCGATGGTAAATTAGTCGCTACCATGATAACCAATGTAGGAGAAACGAAAATGAGTGACTATGACACGCCTATTCCAAAATAACCGACTATAGTGAGCACCATAATTGGAATATACGTAGATTTTAATATCATGAAATGAACGCATATTTCACATGGACCAATTACAAGATAAGGTTGGGTGCAACTTCGTATACTTGCAAATAGCTCCCACAGACCAATGGGAAATGTAAACACCATGTCTTGTAACGGCTGATTGTTCGTCATTCATTTTTTTTTATCGCGAGATGTAAAAATAAATAAAATATTCGAATTTTGTAGGAATAGCTAAGTATATAAATTGGTATGTAATTGAACTTTACAGATTAATATGAGAAATATATGTAGAATCAAAGCGAAGCAATACTAGACATCTTTTACATTTCGACTAATGATATTTTGTAAAAATCGTCTGTTTTTCAAAAATATAATTAAAATCGTGAATATATCTATAAAAATATTGTCTACAGATCAAATATTTTAATTGTGTATGAGTAAAAAACTAAAGGACTTACTCAATTCCACTAAGAACTGTAAAGGAGCTACTCAAATCCACTAAGAACTGAAAAAGAACAGCTAAACTTCACTACAGCTTGGAAAAGATTAGAACTGATACAGCTTGGAAAAGATTAGAACTGAAAGATGTTGCCATGTTGGCTGGAATGAAGAGCAGTATATGATAACTGAGATTTTTTTTTATTATTGTTTATGTTTGTATAAAGTGCTGTATTAAAATAAATTAAAGTTCGTCATTTGAAAAAAAAAAACCAGACTTTTTATTTGTTTTAAAGCCTTTCTCACGGAATTTCAATCACTCGTCCAAAGTTCGGAATTTCTTACAGTATTATTCTAATTCTGTATTATTTCTTTACTGTATTATAATTATATTTTACTATTCCGATGCTAATTTGCTCAGTATAATAAATTTCCATAGAATGAAATAAAGTATTAATTTATTGAATGGAATTTGTTCAAGGGTCCTTCAAGAGAATTAACTTAATACTACACTCTGTTGAAAACCTTCTTAAAGCAGGAAGAAGCGTGTTGAAACTTATGACTTAAGCATCACTTTTATTAATTGGATTAATTTGATATTTTTCTTTCAAATCTTTTGGTAGTGGTGATTGAGTTATTGAAGTTTGTTTTTAAGTGTCGTACTTAAAATCAACACAAGGGCTAGTGGGGACGGAACCAGTAATTTATAACCTCGGACAAGTAACAAAGACGAAACCGGAGTCGGAATTCATCCTCCAAATTTTCACACCACGCCAAGAAGAGAACATGGACTTTCAACAGATTTAACGTGCATCGACACATCTAGACGGCAAGTCTTTAGTAAAATTAGATTTCCAGTCCACGACTTGATGGAAACAAAACCGACACGATTCTCATCTCTAGGTTACCAATGCCACTCAAACTAACCAAACTGTCAATATATTTAATCTAAGAAAATTAACGAAACATATCTCAAAGGGAAATTCTTTTCATGCAAGTCTGAATAGGACGTCAGCATAGAATGTGCAATTTTTTTTGTCAGCCTTAAACTAATTCTAGAATTTTGCCATTCAATATTCATACTATTCTTCCCTAACAATTTTTCGGGAATTTACAATCTAACATTTCTTTTATACCGAAATATATGTACAAAACTAAGCGCGTCTCGTCAATAAATTTCATTTGAATCGAAAGAATGTTAAAAATTCTGAAATGCTTTTTACTAAGAACTTGTGAATGGAAATCAAATACATAAATTTTTTTTTGTACGTAAAATATTGCTCTCTATCATTTCCAATAAGATCACTTTTTCTTTCGGTGTGAAAATCTTTCTCGGATTTGCGTCAATGTAAAATTGCGAAACAAGAAATGAAGATTGAAATAAAATACCAGATAGCTAGCCCATAGTAAGGATGAAAAAGTGACAGTTCTGCTTTTTATTCATCAATAGTTCTTTAAAAATGTATTTCACTGAATTTTTGTGTTCATTTTTGCATCCATTACATAAGATACATCATTATTTTATATAAAATGCTTTGATATATATCTCTAGAAGATTGTATCTGAAAGTGATATGAAATAATCTCGCAATATTTTGTCATCATTCATAGAATGTCTAGCAAACATAAATCTGATGGGGAAAAGGTTTCTGAAAATATGTTTCTTGCCAGGAGTTTTGTGATTTTATTTTATCATTTCACTTCTACTTATATCTTTGTGTTTTTAGTGCATATTTATTTGGGCATATGTATTTCAAAAGAAAGTGTTATATAGAAAGTTATTTAAATATTCCTTATTCGATATAAAAAAAAAGCTCTCGTTGTACAAGACCTAAAATAATATTAAAAGAGCTACTTGAAGTAGCATTTTCCTTTCCTATGTAATGTTAAAAATGACTAAGTCTAAAGAAAATTATTATAAAATGTGGTTGATATCACCGTCACCAATTTTGTGTGTGTGCATTAATAATATTATTATTGTTACTTTAATGAGAGTATTTCTTAAAATATGATTTTGTTCTTATATTCATATCTGGATTATTTGTGAACAATTTGAAAATAAGTATTAGCATGCGTTTAAACTTGTAAATATTTTAAACAACTTTTCCACAAAATCCCTAATTAAAAGAATAATTTAAGAAATTAAAATTGGTTTTGCTAGTTTCCTTTCGGCATATGTTGATTTTTTTTCTCTGTTAAGTTCTCGAGAACAAATAGAATTAATTGAAAAAAATATTTAGCCTTAAGTAAGCTTCCTTCCAAGCCCTAGGCCACAGAGGCAATTGCTATCAAGTATAGAAATTATCTTCTTGAAATTTCAAAAGCAATTTTAATTTTCAAGCCAAATATTCAAAAAAGTGCAAAAACGTTGCCAATATTCTCAACAAAAATAATAAAAACAGACGATTCTTCCACAAAAAGCAATTATTAAATTAAATATTGAAATAAGAACAAGTGATAAATTACCGAAGTGGAGTATAACATTCAGCTCGGATATGAAAATAAAAGTAGACGATAAAATATTAAATACATCTTAGCAATGTAAGTATCCCAAAAACAAACTGAATGCAATTATTATAATCATAATATGTTATAATGTGAATCTTTTGAGACTAACACCCTGTATCCTTTATTTTATGCCCACGAATTTTTGTCGACGCCATTTCCTCAAAATAAGATGTTAGCACATGATTATATATATATATATATATATATATATTATTGTTATTATTTCTTTTGCGTCTCGGGTTCGCGAACCTTCGTGACATTGAAAACCCGTCATGTAGCCGGGGCTGATGCACGTTAAATCTATCAAGGCTCAATGTCTGCCAATGGCGTAGTGTGGAAGTTAGGAGACGGGGATACCAGCTCAAGTATCTTCCTTGTCACTTGTCCGAGGTTCAAAATTACGAGTTCGTCTCGTGTTTAACGTGTTTCATAACTTTTTTGTGTTTAAATGCGTTTCATAACTTTTTGTTTTTTAATCTTTGTACAGAATGCAATTATTAATTGCACATACTTCTTACTTCCATAGATTCGTTTGGTGACAGTTTGCAACAATTATTGGCATTTTTTTCCGAGAGGGCTGTACGTACCAGTTTTGCATAGTAAAAATGTTTCATTTATATATAAGAGATAACAGATATGTCTCTACTACGGAGCCCTTTGATTGCTATTGGTTAATCAATCGTAATTGGTTAATCAATCAGATTATTATTGGTTGTTTAAACAGATTGAATTGCCCTTGCTTGTGATTTTTAGATATTAATTCAAGCTGAATCAAATTTTCTGATTATTCGAATAACACATGTATTTTCAAAGATTTCCGAGGCTCAAAATTAAACAGCTATTGTGCCATTTGCCAAACAAAATTGACAGCCATTTTGCTCCTTTATTGCAATCTTAATTCGTATGGAAAGAAACTGTTCATTGAACATAAACGTATGCATTTTTATTGCAACGTTAAATCACTAAACAAATACGTATGCAGTTTTATTGCAACGTTAAATAACTAAACAAATACGTATGCAATTTTATTGTAACGTTAAGTCATCGAAGAAACCCGTTTGAAGTCTTATTGCAACGTGAAACCATTGAAGAAAAGCTTTTGCAATTTCATTGCAAAGTTGAGTAATCCAACAAAAAAGCATACAGCTCTATTAAAATATTATCTCTCAGAATACTGATACAGCTACACTACAACGTTAATTACCTAAACTAAAACATATTGAGTTCGAAAGTAATTAATCGTGTTGATGACAAAATACTCTGCTTATTAATACCTTTTGTGTAATTATATTTAAATTAATATTTTCCTGGGAGAATATCCAACCTTATCACAGAGAACAACGAAATTCAACCCATTCTTCAGCAGTATAAATAGTATGAAATATGTATGACTTACCCTTATCTCTTTCAAGTACAAAACAAAAACATTCACTTCGTAGTTTTTGATTCACAAACTATTCCTGGCTCTCCCCGAAACGGAAACACTGCCGCGAATAAACCAACCAAAAGAATTGCGAAACAACAGCTGGATCTTCCTTTATATACACACACAGTTATTACAATCAGGTTCGTATTGAATACATTAGAAAGGCTAAATCATTTATCCCGGCAATCCTCACCCCTCAACTGACAAAACAACAAAAAAATCACTTTTTAGAATGAACTCGCCTTATCGGTAAGAAGGGTCTGCACATACACACAAATGCTACCGTAAAAACGTTACTGTCACCCGAAATTCTTACAAGCTGATCCATAATTTATAAGGCGCTCTGAGCACTGGGAATGTGTGGAGGGATGGGGTACGCAGAGTACTTCCCCCCACATTCCACATAAAATTTTCTTATTACTCACGGCGCATTTTTTGATGCCCCCGGAATTGAGAAGCCCCTAAAAGTGAGCCTGGTTCAAGTACAACCCATTTACCCAATTTATCGCTTGAAATGCAGTTACTTCCCGAAGCCGTCGCGTTGACAATGGAGAAATGTTTTTCAATAAATTCTTGTTTTTAATGTTTTACTTTCTTGCCGAGTGTTGTTGTTGTTTTTTGACTCGGCTCCGGGTGTTGATTCTTGGATATTGCTATGGGCTTTTTTGTTGCAAATGTTGCAGAGTTATTTTTTTAATACAGTGTTGCAAACATTTCCAACCCAATTATGTTGATCAAACACAAGAAAAGCGTATTAGAATTTGATGTGTTTGCAAAATCTTAAAATGTTTTCGAAGATTCTAAAATAACGTCGAATTTGTTTTGGAACATTTGAGGTTTTCCTCTAAGTTTATTTCCTTGCTTATGTGTTCTTGTCGTTTTGTTTTGTGCATAGAAAACGCAGAGTGAAATTAATCTGGTTATGATGCCATTATGACTGTTTATGACGTTGGACTATTCGCGGTTTTCTCTTCAGTAACCTTGGGGACTTTTAATTAAGATTTATTGCTTTTGCTAAACAATCTTTGCCCAACCAAAAATGAAACGTGATTATGTAAAGCAGGTAGAAATGAAGTGAAGCAGGAGAGTTAGGAAATATATAAACTCAGACTGAGAGTCGCGATAGAGAAGTAGAGGTAGAGTGATTCTAGGGTTCAACAATTGTTCCAGAGTCGGAGTTGAAGTCGGAGCCGGGAATTGTTACAAGTTATCATTCTGGTTAATGTATACTAGAAGTCAAGATAGCCTTAGTGGTAAGAGTCAGTTAGATTATTACTGGTAGATCGAGCTAAGGCCTCGTTCAGGAGAGCATTTATATTTATCATTATATTAGCAAGCAACTAATAAAATGTGTATTTATTGTTCGAATGTGTCGTTGATCGACATATTGATTTTTAGTTTTTAAACATTGAGTTTAGCTATGGCACAAGAGGGAAACAGGAATGGTCTCCTGTCACATGTTGATGTAATCAAAATTAAAAATAAGGCGACAATTTTCTTTCAAATACATTTGTCTATTAACCTTAATCAGGGCCGATATACATTTGATATTGTCGAAGTTAGTGTAATTCTGCATCACAGCTATTAAATTGTATTCTTTTTTTATGAAATAACTTAACCATTTTGATTATGGATGCAATTTTAATTATATTCATTGCGAGACTTTAAGGTCTTAAGTTTCTGCTCACTTGTACCTACTCCCTCTAGAAAAAACATGTGACATAATTCTATTTTCCATCTTATGTCAACTGAAATGGTGCTCTAATCACAATGTAATGATTTAATGTTCTACTTTATAATCTGACGGCTAAATACAAGAATTGGTTCAATATGGTACCCGTAAAAAGGGTTGCATCTGTGTATCGCTATGGCTACTGAAAGACAGGATATATTATTCAAACACTGTGTAATTCTAATTATTGTTCATGAATCATCACATCGGAAGTATTCAATGATCTCACAAGATTTAACATAATAAACAAAATTTATTACATACTTTATTATAACAAGGGAATTCTAGTTCTTATGAGGGCTAGCAGCATCTTACTGCAATCAATATAAAATTTACTCTGCCTGATAAGAAGTTCAAGAGCAGGTTTATAAACTTGGCAAGAGAGAAACTTTCGTCAAGGCGCAAAGCTCTGAGGGGCTGTAACAAGGCGTGTTGGACAACAATCTAATAACCTGTCAGTACTCGTTCGAACGCCGCAATTGGTATAATGTTAGAGTTGTGGTTAGTACTGCTGTTGCTGTTTCTCTCAAGTGTTGACGTTGGAAATTGATGCGATTACCGAACAAAGGCTGAACAAATTTCTGGTAAAATTTGCGAAAAGTTCTCAAGAAATTTATGAGATGTTGACGGCTGTTAATGGAGATGATATACAGAAAGAAAAAACTCTTGTGAACTGCATTAAGTGTTTCATTGAGGGTCATGAGGGTTACAGGGATGATTCAAAGACAGAAAGATCTTCACTTTCCATTACTGAGGGACATTTGTATTAGCCAATCGATGAATCACAACTCGAAAGTTGTCTGAAGAACTAAATTTAAAGAAATCCTCTGCGCACACGACTGAGAGTGAGGATTCTCAAATGTTTTGAAACAAGGGTTGGCAACTGTTTTGGTCAGACGTAACTATGAAGAAGAGGAGGAAAGTGGCGAGCCACATCTCTTAAAATGATTGCATTCCTTAGTTAACTCTGCATTTCAGAAAAGATACAAATTGCATCACAAAAATCAATAATTATAAGCTAAATTAAATACTACCAGCATTTTGCAATTCATTTATTGTGCTTGTTTCAAAATATCCATTGCTGCAAGAACATTTTATTTTAAATTCAGTTTGATGAAACAATTGTATCCTATCATACTTTTTTATGATCTTTTTTATAAATCAGGAGTGGGATTGATTGTTGAGATTCTCATCACAGAGACTGAAAGTTAAAGTCTGTCAAAGGTCATCTATATTTACTGTTTTTTGGTCTTTAAACAAGAAAATTTTGCTCATAAATGCTGATAGACCTAACTATAAGAGCATTTTCCAAGCAGAATTTTTAATTTGTAAGCAAATGTTCCACGTGATTAAAAATAAAACATTTGTATTGACGTTTTCCTCAACATCTAATTTTTTTTAGAATTCTAGTACTCTTTCTTCACGTTTTACTTTATCTATATATAGTACTCATATTTCCCACAGGAAGAAAAAGTTATTTTTTACACAGAGAACTAGTTTTAGTGTAGTAAACGCTCATAAATTTTAGATATTGCATAATATTTTTATAGAAATTAAGGGAAGTTTCAATAACAAAATTTAAAATTTTTTAAAGTTTTATTTAGTTTAAATTTTAAAATTATACGATACTCAGTGAATGGAATGTTGTATTTATAAGTATTCAATAAAGTTTTGATTCTATAAATCAAGTGAATTGTATACTATATGTATCTAAAGTTCAGTGTATAAATTAGAATAGAAATACAGAAATTGATTATTAATTACTTATATATAGTTGTGAATAAAAATGTCATTTTATTTGCATAAACAGATACAAAAATATAGTTATTTCAATCATAAAGTATGGTTTCCATTGTTTTTAATTTAAAGAAGAAAGGAGTATTTAAATTTGGCATAAAATAAGCAAAATTATTGTTGTCGATGGTGTTTCAGTTGCATTTAAAAATTCTTATATTTCTTACACACAATTAATTAAAAAGAAATGAAAAAATGTTTTTATGTAAAGTGTTGCAAAGAACAGATTTAGCCACCCAAGTTGCGCTTTTTTTATAATTGTTACTAAATTACTCAATTAACTATAAGAGTGAAAGAAAACGATAAAATATCGAGAAATGGAGAAAAGTAAACATTTCCGTTATTAAAATTAGAGAAAACGATAAATTATTAAATTGAATACATTTAAGATAAATGTAATTATATAAAATTATAGTAAACGATAAAATTATTAAAGTGAATATTATATAGCTACATGTAATTAAAATTAAAGTAAATGATAAAATATTAAATTGAGTATATTAAAGCTAAATGTAATTAAAATTGAAGCAAAAGTTAAAAAAAATAAAAATGATCTGGTACGCCAAAAGCAAAACCAACTGAAATATAGCCCATGGGTGGCTTATTAATTTTCGAAACTTCGTGTTACTTTTGCTTTAAAAATGCAGCTATTAAAAAAGTCGACCATTTTTATACTCTCTATAGAAATCCACAAAGAAAAAAAATAACATCTAAAATCTAACGTAATTAACTAAGTATTATAATTAAAAAAACAGAGAGCTGGTTTTTGTTTAATAAAATGCAGTTTTGAATTCACATACTGTAATTTTCAAGTTTTAAAATGTTTTCATTATATTTAAAAAAAATAACTTTTTCTTGTGTTCCTAAGACTAATTCAATACTGCATTTTAAGAAAATGAAATTCTGATATTTTTTACTTACATTATTTAGAGAATATAATATAAAATGAAAACAAAAAAAAAATTAAATTTTTTTATTATCTCGAGCATTTTACAAATTTTGAACAAATATGTTAATTCTTTGACTAAATTTTCACATTTGACTAAATTTCACATTTAGAAAATTTATTTACATATTTTAGGAAACAATAACTAACTGTAATATTTGTATTATATCATGATATATTTCGTTAATAAAATGAACTTGATCTGAGACAAAAATTATTAATTTAATAACACATAGCTTTTACTTTTAAAAAATAGTGATTCATTACCATTTTAGATATCAATAAATAACATTAAATAAAACGAATATTCATTGTCATTGTAAAGAAGATTATAATTTGCTTTGAAAAAAATATAAATTTCAGGCAAATGCAGGAAACTACTTGATAACCGAAACAGAACCTTTAATATAAGGCTAGCAATATTAAAATTGTGTTTTGATATGCTTTAGTTAAACAATACACATATCTGCTCTCAAATATTATTTAAAAATAAAATTAAATTTATAAAAACTGTGAAATGTGTTTACTTCTATTTTAAATGTACAATACCCCTTATTTAAATGTACAATACCCCTTATTTAAATGTACAATACACCTTATTTAAAAACATTACCATTAAGTTAAAATCATTAACAATCATTCTGAACTAATAGTTATTTATTCGTAACCGCAGAATTTTAATAAAAATAGGAAAATAATTCTGGTGCACTTTGTTTGTCTTTTTATGTGATACATGGTTTCAAATATAAAATTCAATGTTTCATTTGTAGATGGGTTTCACAAAACATTTTAGTATTCGTTATTCTCATTTTAATACTTTATTAAACATTACTTTTTCTTTAAATTAAAAGTCGTCTTTTATGTGTAACACACATAGACAGTTTTAAACTATTCGTTTGCTTAGTTTTGTTTCAACATTATTTGTCTTTATGCTTGTAACAGATTCTCAAAACATTTTTTTATTCGTGTTATTTTGTAAAATAGATGTTTTGTCTAACCTTTTGTAGAATAGTCTCGCAGTTTTATTTTATTTTCTCTGTTAAATATTTTCATACTTTTTAAGGGCAATTGATATTTGAAACCTGTACTAGTACGATATAATATATAATAGTGGAAACTCTTAGATTAGTTTTATCAATGCAATTTACCTTTTTGATTGTTTGTTATACCCTATTTAGTATTTTAGACAAAAATTATGTTTCGAATTCAATTTTTGATTATTTTCTTGTTTAAAACTGTAGTTAGACAATTATTTAATCAAACATTTAAATAGACTGATAAAAAGATTCACATACGTGAAATTAAGATAAAATAAATGTTCATATAAACGAGGGTCTTTATTTTGAAAGGAGGGAAAGCAACCAAAATGATATTTTTAAACAAAAAGAACTAAATACGCTCTGATTAATTTTTCTTTTTATTCATGCCGAAATTTACCTAGAAGCAATAAAACCATAAAAATATTTGTTTTGAGCATATTTGCTGTCTAAGAAAAATATTTAAATAAAACTTATTCAGGAAATTTAAAACTCAGATTAAAAGAAATGTCTGAAACGTGTTAACACTATTGTACTAAAATTTCTATTCAAGTAATGAAACTTTTTAAAGTTATGTAACAAGTAACCCATCCGCAATTTTAACAAAGAAATATTATTTCTGTGATAAAAAAAAATACTGATGTGCTTTTTATATAATACACAAATTATTCATACATTTCACGTAAAATGAACTCAAAAATCAAACCCGAATTAGAAATATAGTTGTTATGTATATGCGATACAGCTTGCATACTCACTCTGATAAAAATTGAACTTAAACGTATTCCCTTTCAAAGAAAAGTGGCCGTGGTATTATAGTTGATACGATCGTGAACACGTGGCGGGGCGTTGTTTTCGTCGAGCCGTGGGCTGGAGTCCTGTTAAAACTAATGACCCACCATGTAACTAATGACCCACCGTGTAATTAATGACCCACCGTGTAACTAATGACTCACCAGGGCTGATGAAGGTTAAATATGTAGAGACTTCAAGTGCTCCGGTTGTCGTGATACGAACGTTTGGTGAGGAAAGTGCCAACTCAGGTGTCGTCCTCGTCGCTTGAACTAGGTTCAAAAATACAATGTCCATGACCTACTATTGTTTGATTGGATTTATTGACGTCGCACTGGGAGTAACAAGAGGACTATTAGATGCGAATCTCGTTATTTTGAACCTCGGTCAAGTGACGAGGACGACACCTAGCTGGGACCTCCCTCTCAAAACTCCTACACAATGCCGACGGGAGGATTTTGAGCCTCAATAAATTTAACATGTATCAGCCTCTCGACTACACGGTGAATCTTAAGTGGCATCAAGGTTCGAGACAACGATTCTACCAAAACTGCCGGTTGCGAATCCGCGGCCACCGAGATCCATCGCCAAAAATTTCTTCTTTTTTCATCGCCAATAATTTTACCAATAATTTCATCGCCAATAGTTTCTTCTTCTAATTGCTTCGAAGTATGACGTTAATAGACGATCAATCAACCACACACAATTCTAATAAAATTACTGAAATGAAACTTTATCAGAAAATTTAACTATAAGATTGAAAGAAATCAAATATCGGATACGAATTAACAACTATATTTTAAAATTGTTACTAAAGTGTTAAAATGAAATTAATATATTAAAATTATTACTAATGAATAAAAATTACTATAAGATGAATAATGAACGATACAAACGCAATTTTATCATAGAAGTTTTATTTCTGTATTAACATCACTGTCGTATTAATAAAAACCATAAAATATCTTTATACATTTCAAACACAATAAACTCTGAAGTCTAACCCGAATAAAAAATACTATCTTTATATCTCTCCTATATACAGCTATCATACATATTACGGGGAAAAAATTAATAATTGGAAATATCACACCATTTTTAAATATTAATTTTCTGTTGCGAGGAATAAATAAACGCTTATACAAAATGAATTCCATTTTTTAAAAACAAATTCATTTACTTTGAACATGACAAACAGAATTAATTTCTTTTAACAAGTTGACAAGTGCATTTCATTCTCTTGTGTATTCATTTCATTCGGGATAATTATTTTTCCTCAAATGAAAAACAAAGTTTCTTTGTAATAATTAAGAAGATGACGTTAGAAGAAGTGAAATATGACATTCCATACAAAGTGTCGTTGCTAGTATCTTTTGAACTGAAATGAGCTTTTATACAGTGTATAAAAATTACTATTTAATGAAAGAATAATTTTAATGCTACAGATTACTTTTAGTAATTTTAAAATATAATTTGCGGGGAGGGTTAGATTTTCATTTTTATTTTTATCTCATCATAACATAAATTGAAATACGAATTAGGATACGTTAAAACTGTTTAACAAATCATTCCATAATTCTTAGGACGTAATTTTCGCTACTTACTGAACATAATGCATATGCAATACATTTTAAGTTCATTCATTTTCGTTTTGATTTTATATTTATTCATTTTAACATGAATTAAAATTGAAAGACTAATATTTTTCAGGCATATGGATAGTTTTTCACAATATTTTCAAAGTTATTTGAATGATGAATTTTAATTATTTTTGTTAAATGTAAGGTTATATATCAGATAAAAACGTAAAAAAAGATTTAAAAAAATGTTTTTGTAAGGTTTACAGTAAGATCTTTTTTAAAAAACTCCAGCAGTTCTAGTTTTATTTATTTTGAGCTAAATTTACTATTACCAATAAAAATTGAATATTCCTATTTTTTTTCATTAGCGTTGCTTCTGAAACTACATAAGGATTATTGGCGACAGACCTTGTACTTTCTTATCACGACATACGACAAGGATGGCAGATTAACTAGTTGCTTACTATCCATGTTTCTACGATTGATTGTTTATTATCGTCGCAATTAGAAGTAACATGTGGGCTATTGGCGACAGATTTTAAACCACAGATTTTTTCGTAATTTTAAACCACGTTCATGTGTCGAAGATTTCATCTGAGCTAAGAATCCACTCCTAAACTTCTACACCATTCCAACTTTAGAACTGTAAGCACCATACATTTAATGTGCATGAACCCCTACAAATAATGTCTTTAGTTTCACCGTTACTCGAATGTATCACGCCAGCTATGAACTCGAGACCATGACCATACGGCCATCACAGCCGTCTCCTCGAATCCACACCGAGAAAAATAAAAATATCTGTTACAATTTAAAATATACGAGTTTGATCAAAATGATGTTTTCGTTATGAGGGTGGTTCAAAAAGTACTTATATTTGGCGATAAATGGCATCCTTAAGGAAAATTGTTATTAACATTGCGTTATGCGAAATGTTAAACGGCGCCGTAAAAAATTTGACATTGATTCATAAGTTTGGTTTCATTCGTTGTCATTTGTCGCCAAATCAAAGTTTGATTACTGCCGCGGTGTCATTGTCACCTTCGGTGAGAGCTGGATCGATCATTACGCGCAGGAAATCAAGCGGAAATCAAAACATTGAGTTTCTTACGGTGAATTGTTTCCAAAAAAAGACGAAGATGGTCTCACCGGCCGGAAAAGTTAGGATGAAGAATTTGTGAGGTCAGAAAGGCGACATGAACTCGAATGCCAATAGACAGTTGTAAGTCATGATGCTTACTAAAAACAAACCATTTTCGATGATACGAGTGCAATCGCTTAGAATTTTTAAGGACTTATTAAGCGACTCTCGTAAGACCGGGTTTCGACATCACCACCCTACATGTTCATGACAGGTCACGAAATTAGAGAAAAGGGTAATGCTACAGACCCTATTTTTCAGTCATTGAGATATAGAATGTCGCCAAGCTTTAGAATCGCAAATTCATTACTAATTCTGCTATTACTAGATATATTAATAGATAAAAAATGAAAATGAGATTATTCATTTATTTGCATATAAGATAATTTTAGGACTACCGTAAATTCCCAACAATATGTTTTTTCCTCTTTTTAAGATATCCGTACATCTTTAAAACGTCCTTTTTGTCAAAATTTTCAATTTTCTAATTTTAATGTCAGTTTAAAATTTAAACACTTTTCTTTTTAATAGAGTTTGAATTTTGCTTATATCTTATTTAGAACTTAAGTTACAGGGATTTGAATTTTACTCGGTAGCTTATTTTTAATTGCATTTGAAAGTTTGGTTTTGATTTTTCTCAAAATGAGTTTTCTCGACATATTTACATATGGAAAAGTTGATATCAGAAAAAGTTATGAACCAAATCAACTTAAATTTTGCAAATATCTTCCTTATATAGTTTTTAAGAACCCCTAATATTCTTTCATGGTTGTAAATTTGATATGTTTTAGTAACAAATGTGTAAATCATGTATTGTTACAACTTTTTATTTTTTTTTTTTATTTTTCATTGTTATTTGACTCGAAACACAATAAAAATTGTAGTAATATGATTTTCATCATGAAAGTAGTACCAGCCCCAAAAAGTGTTATGATGAATAAGAAAAATTTACAGAATAATGATATTTTTGTTTACTTTTGAATTATGAGCGTTATTCTGATAATCAATTTATGTACCATTTTCACCATGTTTTCACTCCAAAATGCTTTTTTGAATTAAAAGCAGGTTATTAAATGTGTTTTTCATAGTTTTAGGAATATTTTAGCATTGAAAAATATTTTGATAGCAAATATCCAAATATCCAATTTGATATCCAAAAATTTCTCCGAAGGTGTATGGGTACCTTGAATCTGGAAATTCCTTCAAATTTAGAAAAAAGCTTGTAGCATGTTATTTTGGAGGAATATATACTGATAATATCTCAGTACTAATGGTGTTAATTTGAATTTGAATGATTTTGAAAAAAATATTTATTCTTGGAAAATTAATACTGTTATGAACAGAAGGCTCAGTAAAATACTGAGCTTATTGATGAAAATCATTATTTGTTTCATGGAAAAAAATCCAATAACGCTTAAGAATTGCATAAAATAATCAACAAAAGTAATATTCTTAACTGAGTACGTTAACAAAAATTATAAAAATGTACCTTTTTTCAGGAGCAAATGGCTCATTTGGCACAAACAACGCCAAAAGAGGGCCATTAGCATACCAACGAAACGTTAATAGTGACCTTATATCTCCTTTGGCAATAGGAATTCTTTTTTTAGAACTCTATTGTTTTTTCCTTTTTAAGTAAATCCGGGATTTTTAAGGAGCTCTCAAAGAATGCAGACTTATTTGATATTGTCTAAGGCACAAAGATATAATATATACATCGTTAATATATAGATATTTCTATCTCAACTCAAAATATAGCTTTTATTTGAATTTAACAAGTCATAACATTTATTTTAGTATTTTGTGCATTTATTCCAAATATCAAGGCATAACTAGTAGTGTTGCCCTTTTACTGCAACACATATATATGTGGAAGTCAAACAAAAAGAAAAAGAATCTAAAAATTATAAAAACAAAACATTTCGAAATATTCATATCGCCTTGGTTGCTACTTGGCGCAAATATCGCTCAATTGGCGTGCTCGTGGCTCCCTTTAGACAATAGACGTGACATCATTAGCTTTAAAATAGTTCAATCTAACGAATAAAGCATAATTCATAAAGGAGCATAATTGAAAAATTAGAGCTAATGGTTGAAATTTTAAGTTATAAGAGTCTTTCTGATTATTAATTTTTTCCTCATATTGAGAGTAATAATGACTTTTTAATTAATTAATTTTAAAAAGCTCTACGCTGTCTCGAATTTCATAAACGTATTTCAATTACGTATTATTTATCATAACATATTAAGGAACAGAAAATGTAATCAATTAAAAGTGACGAAATGAATAAAAATATATTAAAGGGAATCGTTAATTAATTGGAATAAATTTATAATTATAGCCAATCAGCAAGATTTAAAACGAGTTTTAAATAATTATCGTATTATAAAACCAAATTATTTCCTACATCAGGAATGTTACTAAATATATTTATAGCTTTAATGAGGATTTTAACTATATATTTATTAAAATTCAGTATGTATATTGATATTTGATAGCTTTCAGTAATATTTAATTTTAATTTTTGGATTTAAAGATTCAAATTATTAGGTAAAGTAATACCAAAATCTGATCATTAAATCACGTTTCTGGTATTTCGACTTTGATTAGTAATATTTATTTTAGTAATGATGTTTACTTTTCTGGTATTTAAATCCCTTAACAAATTTGCAGTAAGATTCAGAATAAATCGCAAATTTTTCTGCATTTCGACAGGTATAAGAAAATTTATTAAAATAACGATGTTTATGTTTGAGGTTTTTAACTATCAGAAAAAAAAATTAGAAGCTGGATCCAATAAATCAAAAAAAAATTCTAAATTTCAACACGTATATATTAAATTTATTGTAAGAACAATATTTGTATATTTAAGGTGTGAAATTATCAGATAAATTAACAGTAAAATATTTGAAATATATCTAGTATTTCTTGAATTTTGAAGGCTTTGGGATGTGTTTATAATAATATCGAGGTTTGATGATTCATTTATGTAAGAGATAGTAGAATAATTATGATACTTAATAAATCACATATCATGTGCTTTAATAGATTTAAATTATATTAACTGTCTTTATAACATTTGTAATTTATGTTTAACATTATCTGGAAAAAAAAATGTTGGAAAGCTATTTAATATCAACCATATTTCCTGAATTTGGTGACAATTAATTGCATTCATGGTAATAACAAAGTTTAAATTTAAGATTTTAAATTGCCAGAAAAAATAATTAAAATATTTCATTTGGATAACTTTTATTATATTTATTACAACTATATTGTTCGCCATTGAAGTTTCAAATTATCAGAGACAAAGTATTAAAAAGATCCTCAATAAATCTCAACACTTCTTATATTTTGACAATTATTAAGTACCTAAGTTTAATATTTATTATAATAATGGTATTTGCATTTGAGGTTTCAAATTACCAGAAAGAAAGAACCAGAACGATCCTCAGTAAAACGAAACGATCCTTTAACAACCAACCACTTGTCTCTCAACAATACGAGGAAACTAAAGCTAATAATTCGCGTCGTTCAATACTAACGCTATTACCTGAAATTCCTCTTCAACTTTCTCTAACTTCAACAGCCCCCAACTGATAAGAAACTTTTAAATTGGAACAAGGCAAGCCACTAGAAAGGAGCCGGGAAAGCAATGCTGAACCATTTTACAACAACTAGGCTTATAATTATGCACAGCAAGACATGAGGAGGGGGGGGAGGAAGTTTTCAGGAGAAAACTTCTTCCTCGTTCGAGGTTCGTACCTGTCAACACGAAATCCTCATTAATTTAAAGCTAGGTGCGGTTTCGCTTCCAAAAAGTAAAATCTCTTTCGAGCCAAGCTCTTCGAAAATGTAATTAATTTCCAACAGTCATCTTGAATATGTCAAATTAGGAATTTGATGGTAGAGCCCTCGCACGATATGGTCACCAAGGTAGAAGAAAGAAAAAAAAAGAAAGACGATTTGAAATAGCTTTGAATCGAATATTAAGTGCATTGCTATACTTGGAAGGGGTTTTTCTACGATGTGACTTTAATTGATGATGTTCGATGAATGTAAGTTCACTCTTTTAGAATCTCATTTGAAAGTAGTATATGTTATTCACTTTAGTTTGTGTTTGCGACTATATAAAAGTTGAAATAAATTATATACTTTTGTGAGTAGTATGTGGCCGGATAAAAATAAATACGTAATTTAAGATATTCTTCAATTAGTATTAAAGACTAGGTCACGAACTAAGAGCAATTTTTCATGTAGAAAATGCCCGAACAATAATATTTTCGAGTTTCATTTTTTTCTTTGATATTTCTCTGATAGGAATGATTCATTTTCTTTTATATGATTTTCTATGTTTTGATACACACACTATATACTCTACATTGTGAATTTAATTAATGATGTTGGATGAATGTAATTTCACTCTTTTTTAGAACCTCATACGAAAGTTTTTTTTAGTTTATGTTTATGGCTATTCAAAAGTTGAAAAAATTATTCACTTTTGTGAGTAGTATATGACCAAATAAAAATAAATTAATAATTTAAGATAGTCGTAACTTAGTATTACAGACTGGGTTACGAACTAAGAACAATTTTTTATACAGATAAAGCTCAAACAGTAATATTTTCTAACTTCATTATGATAGAGAGAACAGTATGTTTTGATATACACACTTTAAACTCCAAAATGTGGATTTAATTGATAATGTTGGGTGAATGCAAGTTTTTTCCAGAATCTCATTCTAGAGTAAGTAATATATGATGTACATTTTAGTTACTTTCAACTATATAAAAGCTGAAAAAATATTACACTTTTATTTATGTAATATATTAGATAAAAACACAACAACCATAATTTAAAATATGTCTTATTTAGTGTTAAAGAATGAGCATTAAGAACAATTTTTCATATGGAAAAATGTCCAAATAATAATGTTCTGAAAACGTTGTCATCGAGAGAGCAATATGTTTTCATATATGCATTATTTACTTCACTTTATGTATTTGATTGATGATATTCAGTTCATCACTTTCACTACTCAAGTTCACTGCTTTAGAATCTCACTCGAAATTGAGCGATATATGGTATATATTTTAGTTTAAGTTTGATGATACAAAATACGAAAAAAAAAAAAAATGCACTTTTTTGTAATATAAGATCAGATAAGAATAATTCTCAACTTAAAATAGTTCGATAAATTAAATTGATGATATTTAGAAAATTAAGTTCAACTCTTTAGAATCTCTGATTAAAATGTGAACAATGCCCAGTATACATTTTAGTTTAATTTTTACTGTACAAAAGTTGAAAGAAAAACAAATTCATGATTATAAAAGATCAGACAATAAAAATCCTTAAATTAAAATTGTTTTCAATTCATGTTTTATTTTAAAATAAATTAATAACAATGTTTTAAATAGAAATATGTTTGAATAATAGTACATTTCTAGTTTTAATTTGATAGAGGAATGAAAATTACGTGTAAGTGTACGCGAAATTTTCATACGGGTCAGTATTATGTGAACTAATATTTGTTTCCATATTTCTTTTCCTGTACTTTCGTAATAAAGAGGATTTTAGTTTTATCAGGTTATGCTAAAAATATATGCATATTTAATTTCACGGTACATTTTAAATTAAACAGAGCCATCTATCGGAAAAAGTACGAGTTCGTTAATGATGCAAAGAATTTATTTACAACATATAAAAGAAACAATAAATTTTAAATTTGAGTAATAACATTTAAGAATTAATGATATATACTGATATTCCCTACGGCATTCTTACCGCAATAAACGTACAAACTTAAGTGAAAAAATGTGTTCAATTTCGATTACAATAAAAACTTAATTAGAAAAGTAAGAAGAATTTTCAAATATAACAATGTTTGAATAATAATAGTTTCTAGTCTTATAATCAAGGCAGATATTGGTTGATTGATTAGTTTTATTAACGTCACACTAGAAGCAATACGACGTCTATTGGCAACCGACCTTGTAATTTTGAACCTCGGTCAAGTGACGAAGACGACTCCTGAGCTGGCACCTCCCCTTTCTAACTACTCTAAAAGGAGGATTTTGAGACTCGACAGATTTAATGTGCATCAGCCCAGCAATTTGAGGGGGTCTTCAGTAACATAAAAGCCTTCGCCTCGAGGACATCCGCGGGCCGCGAGTCTGTGACCATAACCACTAGGCTACCGCTGTTACCATAGGCAGAGATATGGAGAAAACAAACTTTAATATAGTATGAATTTCTTTTTTAATTACTCAATATTTAATTGGTTATGATGGTGAATTTACTCCATGCGAATTAGTAAGTTAGTCTAAATTGAGAAACTCGTCAGAGAAATTTTAATTTATGTTTAGATATCCCGATACTAGTAAAAATACATTTGATATTGCAGGTATCTCGATACTAACAGGTCAATTGAAAAGTCCCCGGTCTGACAAATAGATGTTGCAACTAGAATTAAATCCATATGTTTTTTAGTTAGCCGTAACCCTCAAAAGATGCGTGTATAAATTTGACAGCTGTCGGATCATTAGTTTGTGAATTATAGCATTTTGAGTGAAGCAACTTTTGTTATTGTGAAAAAAAAATGGATAAAAAGGAATTTCGCGTGTTGATAAAATATTGCTTTTGGAAGGGAAAAAATACAGTTGAAGCAAACACTTGGCTTGATGCCGAGTTTCCGGACACTGCTCCATGAAAATCAACCATCAAAGATTGGTATGCTAAGTTTAGACGTGGTGAAATGAGCACCGAAGACGGTGAACGCAGTGGACGCACAAAAGAGGTTGTTACCGAAGAAAACATTAAAAAAATCCACAAAATGATTTTGAATGACCGTGAATTGAAATTGAATGAAATAGCAGACACTCGAAAGATTTCAACTGAAAGTGTACATCATATCATTCACGAATATTTGGGTATGAGAAAGCTCTGTGCATAGTGGGTGCCGCGCGAGCTCACTTTTGACCAAAAACAACGACGAGTTGATGATTCGGAGCAGTGTTTGAAGAGGATCAAGCGTAATAAACCCGAGTTTTTGCGTCGATATGTGACAATGG
>BMAW01111770.1:126925-139580 GCA_019974015.1 Nephila pilipes
TAAAAAATTTAAATGTTTTTATTCTTATATTTTTTATATTTGATTTTTGTTATCCTATTCTTTTTTCTGTGGCGATATTATTATAGACAGAACACTGTGAGGCTTTTATTTTATTTATTTTTTTTTTTTCAATTTCATGACACATGTGAATTTTGTCTTTGTCCATTAGTAATAGAACCTTCAGTACATTTTTTCATGGCTTTATTCACTAATTTTGATTACTTTTTCGTTCACAAAATATTCAATTAATATTGGTATATATAATTTTCTGCATTTTCTATTATTTAATACAATGTAGAAATTCATAATTTGAATGCAAGGAAAACAAAAACAGAGATAAGATCTGATACACAAAAATCCCGGTATTATCTCGCAATTCATTTTTAAGCTTGAATTTACAATGTAATTTACGGTAAGTATTTTTTTAAATATTTCTTCCCTGTTTATTTCAGGGATATAATGGTCTGATTTAACTTGATGAAATGAACAACGCGTTATTTTTGTTTTGTTTTTCCTCGAATAGCATTTCTCCCCTAATATATATGCCTCGAAATAAATATGTCTGAGATAAACCTATAAATGGTTAATTGTTAGTCTGGATTATAAATAAAGCCTCTTAGTAAATGTCCATGGACTAGTAAATAATATAAATCAGATAGTTTCTTCATTTTCTGCTTCTCACTACACTCTCACTTTCCTGTTCCTAATATCAGAGAAAATACAACTTTTCTCTTTCGAAGGTGAAAAATAGGAGTAGTATTTAGAAACTGGAAGAATTCCAGAGACTTGAGCAAATATCCTCCGGGTATAGAAAAAAAAATTCATGAATCTGAGAAATCCCTGCAGAAATCGAACAGTAAAGTCAACGAAGGAAGGACAAACCCTTACGACGGACATATTTTATACACATTCGCACAATTTCAATATTCAGTGCCTCAGCAACTTAGTATTCAGGATCACGTTTAAGTGCCGTTATCAGAACAGTAACTTGTGTGACACATGCGATCCTGAAAGGAAAAGAACTTTGGGTAGTTAAGCGTTATTTTTGTGGGTCTGTTTAATGGATAGAGAAGTTTATATTTATAGTTAAGAAGATTTTTAAAAGCTGTTATAGCTTCAGTGAATTTCGAGAAAAGCATTTAAGGAAACAATAAAAGTAATATGTTTATTTATAAATCATTCAATTGTGCCTTAAGAATTACGTAGAGTGATGCAATAAAATTTATTTCTGTACGATATCTGAATATTTATTTCAAAATTTATTGCTGCTTATTCAGAATTCGAAAAAGGAACACGGATTTATGTTGAACAGTGGCGTGCACACGGGAGGAGGAGGGTGCAAAGGGGCATATGAACCCTCAAGAATTTTTCTCGAATTTTAAATATTTCAAAATAATTATTTTACTATACTATTATAAATGTTGCCACACAAAGCTAGAACGTAAGCGGTCTCGGTGGCTCAGTTGGTAGAGCGTTGGACTACAGTTCCATCCGGCTGGGTTCGGATGCCCGCCAAAGTATTTTAATCCAAAGACTGGATTTTCAATTTTAAATATTACTCATTGATTATCTAACATCTGGATGATTATAGATCTTTATTTAATATTCAAATTGGCTGTTTCTTTAATATTCTGTCTGTGTATTATACCTGAGTCCCATTAGTTGTGGGCAAATTCTCTATTCTAGTCATAAATCCATTTGTTTACAATAACGGTGTAATTCTTTTTATCTTCGCGAAAATATTCTAAATTGTAAACATCAGAAATTTTCTTTTCTCATCATGCTTTAAATTTCTTTTCATTTCGAAGAGAGAAAAGGATTTCTTGTAAGCCAATTCTTAAGAAAAGAACAGAAAAATATTTCTGTATCTGAAAGAGTGCAACCTGGTTCAGTGTTTGTAGACGAAGAGAGGGTGGTGCATCACTAAAAAAATACGCGTCCCTCCCCCCAAAAAATGCAAATTTTATTCTCATGATATCTTAGTACTTTTTATTAAAACGTTTTTATGTATTTCACTTGGTATGTGTGTCATCAAATTTTCGATCGTTAATTTAACCAACTTCCCATCAAGCTAGAGCTCTAAAACTTTGGGAACTGTTCTTACTTGCCTAACAATGTAATATTTAGACATTTTCGACAATTTTTAACTAAAATTTTCATAAATTTCTTTAATAAACTTTGTCACCTTATAAAAACGTTTTTTTTAAAAAACGTTGGTTTTTATCTCGAATTATTCTAAAATGATCTTCACTTATTAATACTTGAAAAGTTTTAAATAGGAGAAATAAGATTGATAAAGCATATTATTTACTTTTTACCAACGGGTAATTCTAAACTAGAAAATTGCTTCTGGTATGGCAATGACGATATAACTCCCCCCCCCCCGAAAAAAAATTCATTTTCTGGGCACGCCACTGATGTTAAATACATGTAATGAGAAGGAACTGGAATATTTTAAATTGAAAATGAGGCTCTAATTTATAAATGATAATTGGTGTTAATAAATCTGCTTTTTATGAAAGGAATTAAAATAAAATTTTAATCTCCTATAGCATTCCTCTACTTTAATTAGAAAATAATTTAATTAATCCAAACAGTCTTTATTGTCACTATATCATGTAATAAATATCAGTCAAAAATTTTAATCGAGCTTCTATTGAAAGGTGGACTAAAAAGTATAATTTTCTTCAATTTAAAATAATATATAATTTATAAGACTTTGAGTCCTTAATTAAAGTGCCTTGGTAATTAGCGATAAATTTAATACCCCGTTTTGGCTACTTACATACATATAAGATCAAAAGAAATATTAATACCTGAAGCTTTTATAAATTACATATTATTTTACATTAAAACATATACATTCTTTTATAGCTTTTAGTCCATTTTTAAATAAAAGCTTTAGCAACAATTTTCTTACTTATAATTAATTCTTTTTAACTAAGCAATTACGTGAGATACGAGGTGTGACTATAAAAAAACGAAACTGACTCTGCTACAGAAGAAGTACGCATGCGCCAAAAGACAGAGACTGATAGTTGTTTAGTGTGAAACCTTTCTTTCGGAAGCAGTGCCTTTCGCATCTGTAAGCAAATCCGTATAGTCATAGCTTTCGTTCGCATTAGATTTTTTTTTGTTTGGCCAGAAAAATGATAAGTGATCAACGAATTGCTGTGGAATTTCACATGAAACTTGGAAAAACCACTCCTGAAACTCATAATTCAATGAAATAAGTGTTGAATAAGTGAAATAGTATTGAATGTTTACCACGTGCACGTGTTTTTGAGTGGTTTAAGCATTTTCAAGATGGCCGAGTTGACGTTGAAAATGATTCACTCCCGGGTGGCCCTTCCACATCTAAAACGGATTACAATATCGAAACAATCGGTAATTCCTTTCATCTGACTGTCAATTAAGTAATATTGCCATTGCTGGGACTGTAGAACTGTAAGGCAAAATTTTCCTCAATGACAATACGCCAGCTCATTCCAAATTGTGTGTCAAGAGGTTTCTAGCCAAGTACAGCATTCCAGTGTTAGACCATCCGTCTTATTCGCCAGATCTTGTACCATGCGACTTCTTTCTGCTTCCTAAGGTGTAATCAGCATTAAAAGGAACAATATTCGAATCTTTTGAAGCTGTGAAATAGAAAGAGGCACGCTTCCTGAAGGAGCTGACAGAAGACTTTCAGTACTGATTCGAACAATGGAAGGTTTTGATAAAGTGTTGTAGGGATAGAGGAGATATGTATATTTTGAAGGTGATAATAAATAAATTATGATGTCAAAATAAAATGTTTTACAGTGTCAAACTCATTATTTAATAGCCACACCAAATACATCTGTGTGCAAAATTTTAAATGAAATTAATATTGTTAAGTATAAGTATAAGGTTCACGCAGCCTGGCCAATAATGAGTCCATAACTGCTTGAGCGTAACATCGTTTCAAATTGTTATCGGAGTTATATATGTATATAAAATTTTCTCTCGTTCGGATGTTAGAAAGTGGATTAAAACTCAAGAAGAAACTGCAGGACAAGGACTCCACCCCCCTCTCTCCCGAGCCCGTCTTTGTTTCAGTATGCCTGATATCTATTTTATAAATATATTGTAATCGGAGTTATACGGGTATGGAAAATTTCAGCTCCATCGGATTATAGGAATTGCGTTAAAAATCGTAAATTTTGAGCTGGAAAGATATGTTTACGAGGGTGGACTGAAAGGTTTCTGTCCTTAACGTGAAGATGGCAGCAATTGTCTATATGAAATGTGGTTGCGCTTCTTTTGACAGGTACTTATCAAATTTCAGCTATTTTGGACGCGCAGTTGTGGTTTGATAATCGTTTGAACGAGTGGATTCGAGTGTTTTTGTGAAAATGGAAAAAATCGAGTATCGAGCTGTCATTAAATATTTGTTTTTGAAAAGCATTACGCCTATGCAAATCAAAGATGAGTCGGACGCTGTGTAAGGAGACTTTGTACCATCCTTTACATCTGTGAAATTTCGGGCAGAGGAATTTAAACGTGGCCATATCAGCTTGGGAGACGATGAATGTTCGGGACGTCCAAAAACTGCAGCCACTGACGATATCATCGCTAAAGTTCACCAAATGGTGCTTGGTGACAGTAGGATCAAAGTGAAAGAGATAGCAGAGGCTATGAATATGTCTAAAGAATGTATTTGTCATATATTGAATCACGATTTAGGCATGACAAAGCTATCAGCGCGTTAGGTATCGCGTTTGCTCACGTTAAACCAAAAACTTGTTCGAATGAACATTTCCAACGCTCTTTAGGCGCAATAAGTCAGAGTTTTGGCACCGATTAATTACTGTACATGAAACTAGGATACACCCTTATACGCCTTAAACAAAAAATATAGCCAAAGCAGTGGTCTGTGAAGTTGGAATAAGCTTTAAAAAAATCCGGTTCTTTCGGCTGGGAAAGTGAGGGCGACGGTTTTGAGAGCAAATCATGGAGTTATCTTAATAAATTATCTGGCAGCAGGAAAAACCATTACAGAAACATACTATGCATCATTGCTCGACAAGCTAAAGGCAGTAGTTGCAAAAAACTGTCACATTTGCAGAAGAAAATTCTGTTTCACAGAGACAATGCACCATCTCACACCTCAGCGTTTTCCGTAGCGAAAATCCACGAATATAATTTGAATTGCTTAACCATCCTCCTTACTCCCCAGATATAGCCACAAGAGACTCCTTTTTGTTGCCTATTCTAAAAATTGCTCTCGGAGGAAAGATAATTTTGTCAAATGAGGAGGCTTTCACCATCGTAAGCAATTATTTTGCTAAGAAAGATGCCGAGTTCTATTTGAACGGGTCAAGGAGATGAGAGCATCACTGGAAGAAATTTGTAGACGTACAAGGAGACAATGTAGAAAAATAAAAATAAATGTATTGAAAAAGTGTTTTGTATCTTTGTTAGATTGGAAAATTTCAGACCACTCTCATACATACTCGTACTTATGAACATAGCAAGTTGAAAGCTTGTAAAAATGATTGCGCACGATATTGAAATCTCTATTTCATAATTTAATTTAAACACAATTTTTTTTTAATTTTTGGCTTGAAGTGCTTTTAAATCTTTTTAAACTATTAATTATATCAATCATTTTTTATGGGTTCTTTTACGATTTATAGAAACTTATTTTTTGTTATGTGGCGCGGAAGTTCTCTATAATGTATATTACATACAATGTTTTACATACTTTTGAAATAGATTTTTCTCTAGTTCCGGCTATGTTGACTAAATTTATAACAAATGACAACTGATGAGAATTAATTATGTAAAGTTTTATTTGATTTTTATTTCATTGCAACAATATCAATGATTCTCTTAAGATGCATTTAATTTGTTAATTTATCGTTTACTTTAATTTTTATGCCTGAATAAATCATTTTCGACATCTGTAATAATTCATCGTTTGCTTTAATTTTAATACATGACTACCAAACTGATTTTTTTTATTTACGTGTATTTATTTTGTTATGTAAAATAGTTTATTTTTTGTTCGTAAGAAAAATTAATATTTTTGAAGGATTATTAAAGTACTACAAAAACAGTTAGGACAAAAATTGTTGGATGGTTGATATCGAGAGTAATTTCTTAAAATTATTATTTCTGATTACTTTTTTAATAAACATTATCCTTTATAAGTATATTTTTTAAGTTAACATCCAAATTATCTTATGAATTTTGAATTATAAACACAAATTGTTTTTATTTGAAGTTTAGAGTTTTGTTTATTGGAGCGAATTTAGAATTTGTTAATGAGAAAAGCATAGAAAATCGGTTATTTTCTTTGAAAGATTAACAACAACATATATAAACAATTGATTTTAATGCCATTCTATGTGTTTGACTTTTAATTCATAGTGTTTTAATGGTAAATTATGAAAAGAAAAAAAACTATTTATTAATGTTTCTAGAGAAATAAAAGGATAGTATAAGTTTGAACAAATAATGTGTTTCGTTATATTACCTCTTTTATTTCATTAAATGATGGTTCGTCTACTAATTGGATAAAAATATTTACTATATGTTCCATTTAAAAAAAACCGAAAAAAAATGTTATGATTAGCACAAATTTAAAAACACAATGCAGTGAAAATAGCACTCAGTTTAAAATCAAATTTCGGTTAGATATATAATTCTTTATAGTAAATTAATTTTAAATAAATGCATTATTGTAAAATTAAATCTGTAACTCTACTTCATGAGAAACAAAAAAAAAAAGATAAATAGTAAAGAAACACTACATTTAAAATCTGAATCACTATAACTTTTTATATTTATAAATAACATTTTTGCAAATACAATATGTGATTTGTACGCAGGATAAATAAGAAAATATGTTATTTAATGTGCGGGACAAAATTTTAGAAAATGATTTTAATAATATTCAAATATTTAGTCTTTTATATAAGCAAAATTTACCCGTAAGTGAAATAAAAATTATTTTATGGATATCTTATAATATATAATAATAAAATAGTTAATATTTTTTTAAGGAAATTATATGCCCCAAAACAATTTTTTTTGAAAAATAAGGATTGTAACTTGCCTTCTGGAATATTTCAAAACTTACACATACATAAATCTTACACTAAACCAAACCTAACTAACCTTAAGTTATCTCCCGACTTATTTTCCAGTATATTCGGAGAAATCTTTTATTTTCCTCAAAACGCAAAACAATTTCTTCCTTCGTAAAAAAAAAAAAAAAAAAAATAGCAGCATTTAGAAATTGGAAGAATTCCAGGAATTTGAGCGAAAAAGCTTCAGATAAAAGAAAAAAGTACCTCGAAGTTCTAGAAAAAATAAACAAACAATAAAGAGTAATGTCAACGAAAAAGGACATAACACTACGACACATATATTTTATACTTTTATATATTCGCTCGATTTCAATATTTAGGTCCAAGGAACTCTTCAACAACTTAGTATTCAAGATCACGGCTAAGCATTACAATCGAACACTTAACCGGTGACATATGTGGTCTTAAAGAAAAAATATAGAGCTGTTAAGCTTTGTTTTTTCGTCTTTGTATTAAGTGCAGAAGTTTCGTTTTATAGTTAGCATTACTTTTGAGAATGTGGCACATGTATATTTAAAGTTATCTTGCACTATGTGAATTTTAAATAAGTAAGGCCTGAGAAGTGTTGCAAAAGTAAAAAAAAAAAAAAAATGTTCTGTACATTATTAAAACTTCTTTGGCTTCTGTAAGATATTTATGTAAAAATTTGCTTCTCGTGTTTGAAGATTTCTTAAAATTTTATAAAAAAAAAAAAAAAAAACCTCACAGATTTTGAAATTCTTTTGTATTCTTTAAAAAACTTTGAATTTTTATTGTAGTGTTATTGAGGACATTTTACTCCAGTAAAGTACCATAATTATTTGTTACAATGGACTATTATATGCGAACACAACTGTGAGGAATCACCTATGGATAGTAAAAAAAGTTATTGTAATGAAATAATTTAGATTCATTCTACGCCCCGTACATCAAGTTCAGTATTCTTTACCGCTAACTTAATTAAGGTGTAGCATTTAGGTCTTACATAGCAAATGGAATGCTTCACTTACAGACCACATCAGCACGCCAACAGAGCGAGAATCACATCAAAGTGGCGGCTGTGTCGATAGTAATGTTTGTTAATACTTTGGTATGTAATGTAAAGCCAAGATTTGCGAAGAACTAAACGAATAAGGGCGCATTCAATAAGGTTGGATTGACAACGAAAAAAATTATCTCTGCAACTTTGTAAATTAGTTCCTCGATAAACACGGTTGAAACCAATTTATGTGTCATCCATTAATGTGTAGTATGATTAAAAAAGCACCACAGACAACATTGGTAGTGCTTTCCTTTTCAGAGAAAAAAATCGCAACAAAGGAATAGTAACTTAGAGAATATAAACTCGACACCATGCACAAAATTTGGCGTAAAAGGCCAAATCGCCAAAAAAAGAAAAAAATGACGCCAATCTGGCGCACATTGTATCAGTTTTAGTACAATATTTCAGAAAAAATATATTCTTTTATTTTTTTGTTAATGAAACTTTATTATCCGTTTTTATTCCATGAAAATCAAATTCCAACTTTAGTTTTAATATTTTCTGTAATCAATACAGTAGGTGTAAAGTTCTATATCCAGTGTCTTTGTAAAATATTTGAATATTTTATTACATAAAGTTATGAAATGTTCCTTTAGAACTGCTGTAACTTTACAAAACGTTTTCTTTTTCTTATAAAATTAACAAAGATATATATCTGTAAATATAATGCTGGGAATATTGGATCTTGAGACGATGAGACACAAAAAATGCCACTTACCCTCCACACAAAAAATAATAATGAAGGATACTACAGGCAATTTATTGTCATTAGAAATATTTAATTTAGACAATCTTTAAGTCATGTAGTGTTTTGTGGTGTGTGTTAAGGCATTTAGTATATTTAATGCTTATTCGTTTGGATTATTAGCCACCCAAGGGTCTATTTTTTAGGAGGATCAATTTTGGGGTACCAGATCAATTTTCAATTTTTTATCTTTTTCTTAAATTTTAATTATATGTAGCTAATATAATATTAATAATTTATCATTATTAATTATTTATCATTTGTTTTAATTTTAATTACATTAAGGCTGATGTAATATTCGATTTAATAATGTATCGTTTCCTTTAATTTTAACAACGGAAAAGATCACTATTGTCCATTTCTCGATATTTCGATTTTATAGGCAGTCGATTTTATAGGTGGAATATCTGGATATTTTTCCTAAGTCACAAGGACTCATGTGGTACGGATGAAGGGATTCTGAAGGAAATTCCCTGACACCAATCAGTCGAGAGGGATTATTTTTGACAGATTTACTACAATCGGAAAGCGGATTAAACATATTTTATTAGTGCGGGATATAATATTCTAATTTGACCAGGAAATAGAAATGAAATATTTACTTTTGAATTAGAGGATTGGAAGAATTAATTACTTAAATTAGTTTTATGTGAGATCATTACAAATTAAAAGTTGAATCTCTCTCTCTCTGTATATATATATATATATATGTGTGTGTGTGTGTGTGTGTGTGTGTGTGTGTGTGTGTGTGTGTGTGTATACACATATATCTTAGAAGCAAATAGTTCATAGAGATAACAAGAAGTAACTAAAAAGGCAAAGAGATGATCCAAACCAGACTTATATATTGACATCATGTGATTTATAATCAGAATATTCTAGACTAAAATTAAAGTAATGATTCGGGACCTGATTGATTCGGACAACTGGATTGGGCGTTATATCTAAAAAAATTAAAAGAAATGTAAGATCGTTCGATAAAATGAGAAAGTATGTTAAAAGAAGACATTAAGATCGTTTCATCACACACCTATATTCACTTTGTAGATCTAACTATTCAGTTTTACATCAACTTAAATGGCTGAAACCAGATTTTTAAAAAAGAACTTTCTCCTCCGAGAATAATATTTTAATGTACTGGTATTTTACTTTAAGGCGAACCCTAATTCACTTCCAAAAAGCTCTTTCAACGATTTCCTCTAAGCCATACACAATTTACGAGAGATATCCTACACCCTTAATCATTACCAATGATCGTATTTTTCAATAAATAACCATCAGCAACAATTCGCCGAGCTAAGTTCTATTACTTTTAATTTACTCGATTTGTTGGCGAGCTTTAGAAAAGTTTTCCGAGCCAAAATCTCGGCAGAGAATTTCCTTACTCAGCGAATCTCATGTAGTAGTTATCTTAAGTCTGGTAGTGTTTACCTAAGCTACCACTTGGCCTGCTTTTGTAGAATTTATCATCATTAGGACAACCAACAGAGAACAGAATTTGCTTTTACGGGGTTGGCACATTTTCTCCTTGGCATAATGTAATCTATTCTGGATCGATATACAGTGAAACAAGTCAGATTTCTTACAGAAAAACAAAACAGATAATTTCTGCTTTAGTTTTTAGACCATTACTTAAATTAGAAAATGGAGGCGAAGATTCTTTAATATGATTTACAACCATTTGATACTCTTGTCTTCTTCCTCTTTTTTTTTTTTAATCTTGCAATCACCTTCATGATAAAAAATAAACCTAACAAATATTAATAAAAGTGAAAGGCTGCACTGTAGATGATAAACTTATTTTTTGCACTTTTTCTTAAACCGTTTTCAATTTATCACCGTTTACATTTTCGCTGACTCAAGATATTGCGCTTTTTAATTGGATACGTATGTCGTCTTTATGAAGAATAATGAATAAAATATCTCGCTTAGTAAACAATTTTTGTTTTTAGCTTTTGTTTTTGTGTTCTTTTATTTATTGTTCCTCGTATCATATTCACGCAGGAAACTAATTCAATCAATTATTTTTAGACGGTAAGACTAAAAACATTAAACTTTTTGAGCATATGAATTTTTTTTATTGTATGATTAGTTCTCGTTTGGATATCGGTTGAAATTATACGAAAACGATGAAAAAACCCGTTGCAAGATTAAAAATCAAATAGCATTCTCAAAATTGAACATATAAATGTAAAATTAGATAATTGTAATTTCATTGGAGAGACAACTAAACCATAGGAAACATTACATATCGTACTGTTTCAAATAAACACATTAATTAAATTCGATTTCAGTTATTGGAAAATAATACACTAAAATTACAATTTATTTTCCTTTATTTACTTTCCGTGTTTGTTCAGTATAATTGCTTCTTAGGCAAATATAATTTGTTTTGGATAGTTTTATAATTGGAACTTTCGGCATTAATTTGTTTAGTTAATAAATAAAATATATTTTGATGCTTAAACAAACTCACATAACGTACAAATGTATATTTTTTTTAATTCAGAAATCCTAATAAATTGAATTATTGAAAGCAATTTTTATATTAATTCGTACAAACATACAAAAAAAGGTATCGAACATATTTAAGTATACTCTCTGCAATGTATTACCGTTTTAATCTCTATATTGCTTATTTTTATCTGAATTATTTCTCTTTCAGTGGCTTTCAAGAAATGATAAACAGTATTTACTAGCGACCTATTTACGTATAATAAAGAATTAAATCATCTATTTATATTATAACGATTAATTACATGCATAGCCTTTGTAAAAATTAAAATAAAGAAAACAATATTAATTTGAAATACAAAAATAACAATGAAATTAATTTAGCATGAAATTACATTATTCAAAAGGGTCAAGAATCATTCAAAATAAATAACATGAAGTAATATTAACTGCCCTTCCAAACATGATACTTCAACTAAAAAAAATTATATTCCACAATTTTAAATGAGTTTGAGCCAAGTGTGGAAAATATTGGTTCATTATTTACATTTTAAAAATTCTTATGTATGCATACGAAGGCGGTTCAAAAAGTTCTAAAGCTTCAAGACAGAGGGCGTTGCTTAAGCAAGTTGGATATTCCACTGTTTCCTGTCAAATGTTAAGCGGCGTTGAAACAAATGGGACTTAGATTTATTAATTATTTGTGATTTTGCAGCTATTTGATACCGAATCGAAGCTGGATTGGTGCCACGGCGAGTCGTTGTTCTGATTTTGCGTAGAATTGTCATTATCATTGAGTCCTAGATTCATCATTGTACACAGACAACCAACAACAATAACATTTGAACATGGATTTCCTTTCAAACTTCAGTCACAGTTGCAATGTGAGTTAAAGAAAACCCATTAAAACAATAAATTGTTTCTAATGAATATTGTGACATATTCAATTTTTAAAAACAAACGATTGTGATACTTTTTTTAAGATATTATGTGTCCAACTTATAAAGGCAGACGATTTAATTTAATGTGATACTTTTTTTAAGATTTATCTGTTCGACTTTTAAAGGCAGACGATTTAATCTAATGTGATACTATATTTAAGACATTACCTATTCTACTTTTAAAAGCAGACGATTTAAGGGGGTCACTTCACGCAGCCTTTTCCCTATCTCCATAATGTTAAAAATGACCAATTTTAAGGAACATTTTTTAAAAATTGACTGGATGTAGAGTTACCAATTTTTTTGTGTTCATTTATTGAATAGTTATTATTATTTTAATGAGAGCTTTTTTTGAAATTTCAATTAGTTTTTTTTT
>BMAW01111770.1:154580-205870 GCA_019974015.1 Nephila pilipes
TAAAATTCATATTAAATTGAATAAAAAATCAAAAAAGTTCTACGCAAAGAACTGATTTAGCCACTCAAGGAGCGATTTTTTTATAATTATTATCAAATTACTCAAATATAAGTTTTAAAGTAAACGATGAAATATATCGAGAAGTGGATAATAGTAAACTTTTCCGATATAAATTGAAAACAAACGATAAATTATTAAACTGAATTTTATATCAGCTACATGTGATTAAAATTGAAGCAAACGATAATATATTAAATTGAAAACATTTAAGCTAAATGTAATATAAAATTGAAGAAAACGATAAAAAATTGAAAAGTCATGTGGTACGCCAAAATGTCTTATCTTAAACAATAGCCCCTTGGGTGGCTAATAACGCATTTCTTTTTTTAAAAAAAATCAATAATAAACTAAGAAGTTAAAGACAAAAGCTAATATAGTAAAAAAATGTTAAAATCGCAACCGAACCTTTAAGAAATAAGGTATAAGCCAAACCAAAAATAGAAAGATAAAAATGTAAGCTGAAAACTGAAAGCTAATATATAAAGCAAATTCAAGTATGAAAATTATAATTTCAAAAAAGAAATAGGAAGGAAAAATATAAATTGATTAGAAAGTGAATTAATTATAAAATAAACAGACAAATCTAGAAATGTTTTAAAAAATATGCAAAATTGAAAAATTTTAAAACTGAAAAAAAAAAAAAAAATGGTTTAGTATTCTTTTATTTTAGTTGCATTAGAACAAGTGGTCAAGTGACTCGAACGACACCTGTGCTGGCACTCCCTTTTGCTAACTTCAACACTATGCAGCGGAAGAAATTTGGGCCCCGACAGGTTTAGAGTCTATCAATGCCTGCTACACAGCGAATCTTTTGAGGCATCAAGGATCGAACCCGCGACCTGCACATCACGAGTACACGACCATGAGCACTAAGCTACCGCGGCTACAAAAAACGATCGAGTGAAAAAGACGTAACGAGATATAGACTGTTAGGATAGGTTATTCTAGAATTATAGAGTTATTGGCGAAATTATATACTCATCTATTTCTCTTTATATATATATATGAGTTTTCTTCAAAAAAAGAAAAACATTCACAGGACAATAGAATGTTTTTCTTTTTTCGAAGAAAGCTCTGATATATATTCGAAACTAAAGATCGCAACAAATAAAAATTACATACGAAATCTCATTAATAATCAACGTATTTAGTTGCTTCTCTGTAGATGTTTAAATGCATTTGAAAAAAAAAATATCTTAAGAATACAAATAACTGATACACAGTTTTAAAAAATGTGCATTATGTAAAGATATATAATACATGTCGTTCATCTAAATTTAATGAAGGTATGATTTTCACCTTTTGAATTCCAAGTTATTCTAATAATGATATTTTTATTGAAAATATTTAAACAATAAGTTAATTTCTTTTAAAAGGTCTGCATTGCATTAAACATGCTTGAGTTAAAATTATTATACATTCCAGTTCAAAGTCATCCCGACAGTGGCGCTATCAGTGCTTTACCAATATATGTATGTAGCATATTTTTTATGGATGAGTAGAAAGGACATCAAAAGTCATAGCTACAATAATCACATCAATTTCGACTAAATTCTATTTATTCCTTTTGAATGAGAGAAAGGCCATTTTCAGTACATTTTGAGGAGATAGCAGCGTGGTGTCGGACTTCATGGCAGAAGCGAAAGAGAGCGAATTTTACTTTGTCTCGAATTTATATGCAGGGATTTTCTTTAGATTATGTGGTATTGGTTGAAGAGATGTTGAGGGAATTCAATGGTAAACAAATAGTTCAGTAAAGATTATTACTTCGGCTTTGAAGCGTGGGATTTGATAGTAAAAGAATAAGAAAATTACAAAATTAAATTATTTTTAAGCAAAATTATTACATATATGTAATGAAAGAAAAAAGACGTAGATGGAATAATGTTTATGTTGTGAATTAGGCCAATCACTTCTTCAAAATAGCAAATAGAGTAGGAAAAAACCGTTTGCTCTCGAAATTAGACTGTGTTCTTTTGCTCAGTTAATCGAGAAATTATTCGGTTATTAGCATTTTTATGCTATAAAGGAATACGGAATACCGATAAATAATTATGGAATAATAGTATTTATCTAGTAATCGTTTCAATCATTTCTATGTCGCGCCACATTCAAAAGATGAAAGGCGATTACGAGAGATAAATCCTAAAAATTTGAAGGATATCTGAGGAGAGCTATTTTCGCACAGTAAATAACTCTTTAAACAATATTATTGACCAAATCAAAGATATTCAAATATTTCTCATTTCTGAGAAGAAAAAAAAATTAAGATTTCTCAGGACCTTTAAACTTCAAAAGGTTCGATTGTTTTTTGAATAACAAATTTTGAATCCTCATCTTTTCTGAATATTCTTGTGCCATAAGTTTAATATTACTACTCAAACTTTCAGAATTATTGAGCAAAGACGGAATCATGTTTAACTAGTTTATTTTTGTTAATTTTTCTCTATAACTTTAACTTTGTTATTTTTCTACTTAATTACTTAGATATATTATTAATAGAAAAACTTTATATGAAATTTAAATTCGGAATTTTTGCTTAAAATTTCGTAATTTTCTATATAATTGTATATAAAAATTGTTCCCTAATTTTTTTTAAAAAACATGTATAACTTCAAAACTGAACAGCTTTCTACTAAACTTTAATTTTGTAAAATTTAATCAATGCTTCGGAACCCTTCACACAGTAATATATCGATTTTCTTAATTATGAGAAAGTGCCCAATTCATATTTCTTCACCCTTAATAAGATTTTTTTTAAAATTACATGGAAATATGTGAATTAATGCAAATATACATAAATATTATACGTTAAAAAGGCCAAATTTCTGTTTTGCTTCATTTATAAGTTATATTGGCTTAAGAAATTATGCTTTTGCACATTCTACGGAAAAAAGTTCAGAGACTTGAAACCTTTTAAATCTTCTACTGCTCCTAATTAATCGATAAACCGTTACTAAGAAGGGATTCAAAACATTTATTATTCCGAATTAATGTAAATACAATCAAACTTCCATAAACAACAGTAAAATAATCAATCACGCGTCACGGAAAAGATTTAATTTAAAGACTACCCATCAAACAAAATCGCTTTTATGAAGTGTGTATCTACTTTAGCAAAACTACCTTGATTCCAACCGTTTGATTAATAGCTGCTTCTTAAAACAGCTATTAATTCCAACGTCAACTTAATAACGTACATTCCAATATTCCACTGGATTTGATAAACAATTTTCTTCCTAATTCCTCTCGACAATTCATTCACATTTAAAACGCAAGCCTTGCTGATAAGTTCTGAAGTTTTGTTTAAACAGTTTGCAGAAAAATAGAGGGTGCATTGAACGAGATTAAAATAAACTAATAAAACACGACATTAAGGATAATAGCTACTTTCCAGGCCATTTCCCAATGTATGAAAGTGACAAGTTCAATCAATGGATTCATTTGTAAGAGTTGAATCATTTAGTTCCTGCAGTGTGATGCTTGTGAAGTGCAATTTATTGATTTGGCGCCTTGAATATTTGTATTTTTTGTTCTCCAGTTTTACCAAAGTGCCATTTTTCCGAGAATGTGATTTCTAATTCCCTAAGCCCAGCGCTAATTGTGTTAATTCAATGAGGGTTGATTAACATAAATAATCGGCAGGAAATTTTCGAACTTTTAGAAATGGAGTTTTGATGCGTTGAGTTAAATGCAATTTAGTTAAAATGAAAGAGTGTTATTATTCGATCAAAGTTAATTAAAAATATATCTGAGATTATGCTGCAGAAACAAAAATGGGCAGAAAAATTTTGAGCTTCATTTAACGTTTTATAAGTTTCGTTTTCTGAAAGGGATATTTAATAGACCGGGATTAAATTCGTGAAATTAAGTAGAGGATCGAGTTCTCGAAAATTGTTTTGCTTTTGTGAAATGCTATTTAAATCAACATCTCTGCGGAGATGGAATTTCCATTTAGCCAGGAGGAGATAATTTTTCAAATCTGTTTTAATCTACTTCGTTTTGATTTTTGGCCCAATGCGTGCTTTTAAATTAGAAAAGTAATTTTTAACTGAAAAAAAAATTAATTTCATTTTCAGATTCATTAAAAAATGAATTTCATTTTGTTAAATGAAACTTTTGTAGTTTATGAGGGAAAAATTACTTTAAAAAATTAATTAAATCATTATGATTGTCTGATAATTTATTAATAGATTCAAAGTTTATAAATAAAGTTCAATGATATAAGTTAGTTTGTGTACGAGGATGGTTCAAAAAGTAATTTTATTTGAAGACAGATGGCATCAATAAGATAAATTATTGTTACCATTGGATGCTGCCATCTGTTAAGCAAAGCTGAAAGAAATTAGACGTTGATTTATAAGTTAGTTTTCATTTGGTAGTCATTTGATGCCGAATCAAAGTTGGATTGCTACCGCATCGAATTGCCACCGATGATACCTGGATTCATCATTAAGCACAGGAAATGAAGCAAAAACCAAAACGTAGGGTTGCTTTCGGTGAATCTTTTTCAAAAAATGCGATGTGTGAAAAGCTCTATGACACTGAAAACGAGTGATCGAGACTAAGACAGGTCTCTTCGAGTCTTGTTGATATCCCTAAAAACTAACCAGTTTCGATGCTGCGAGCGCCATTTCTTGGAATTTCTAAGGACTTATTGAACGACTTACGTTTGGGAAGGGAAAAAAAAAACAACTGTAAATATATTTGTTTGTGAATGAAGTCATCAAGAGCAATGTCGATTTAAAAATTATATAATTTATCGAAATTCTCAGAAAATAGAATTAATATTTAATTAATTTATTTTAAAAAAAATACATTTAATATTTCTATTACAATGACATATCGATTGAGATGATTTCTAGGAGATAACTAGCAGATATATTGAGAGTACATAACAAACATAATGAACTAACTGCTACTTGTATATACCTATTCGATGTACCATATATTATATGTCCCAAATATTATAAGAGGAGCTGAAATTACATGTAATTATAGCATAATCTCTACAATATAGCATCTATCCTCTTGATAGCATCTCAGAATAGCATTATATATAAAATTAGCAGTTCACTTCAATTATTAACAAATTTTCATAAACAACTTTGAGAAAGGAATGTAGTCTAGCAGGAAGTAAAATCGAAGGAACCAAAAAACGCATATTAAACCAAAAATGGAACCATAAAAACTGTTCATATTTGTACAAATATTCCATTAACGAAATTATAAAAACAAGAAGAGTAATTTTAATATTATTATGTGTCTTATTTTTTCATTAAATAGGATTCCTACATTTTTAATAAATCTCGTGTTTTGTAAATACGTTGTACAAATTTAAATAAATTTGACTTTTAATCTTCCCAACCCAAAGCATTTTTATCACACCTGAATTTACTTGTTCATACGTCACTTAACTATTCAAAACGCCAAAGTTAATCCTTTCTTATAATTTCGAATAAAAATGATTGTTTACATTTAAATAGTGTAGACAACACTAAATTAACACAATATATGAGGATGTATATTTCCATGTATCATTTAAATAATCAACGATGATAATTATTAAAATTTATGATAAAATAATTTTTATTCATTTGATTAATTATGTAAGAAATCATTCTACACCGGAAGTACGGTACATGATGTTATTTAATTTTGATACAGAATTACAAATAATGAATGAATAGTATGGCTTCTAAGTGTATCATTTATTATCATATGGAGTGAAAACTAATTATTACATCCACGGGCCCCGAACAAATTATTTCCCCACAACAATTGTGACGTATCCACACCACAGGATTTAATACCCACTTCACAAAATCCAAAGCACCATCGATCATAACAATGTAGATCAAACCCCGGGTAAAATCATTAAACGAAAATATTAAAAAAGAACAGCCAAACTTTAAGTAAATCAATAAATGACCCAAAAGGAGGCAGTGTGTTTACAGTTCCCGCACTTACAGCAATGGAGAAAATCAATTTCAACCATATCTTTCAGCTTGGGTAACATCATAATTCCAAAAAGCAATATCTATACCTCGCTCCAAGCCATTCTGTATCTCCTATTAAGCAAGGCAAGATGTATATTGAAAATAGATAACAATATGAAAGTGCTTCAAGAGATAGTTTATTATCTCCGTGAGCAGGGTGTAAGGGTACACCACAGCCCCACATCTCTAGGATGGAAAATTGCTTTAACAAATTATTAGTGGAGGCAAGGATAAGCTGACCTGCCGCGATGTTTTCTCACAGAAATAGCACGCAAATAAGCTATAAGTCCTGGTAAAGCAGGACCCCGGTTGCTTCATTTTTGAGAAAGGCACCAGATGGTTGGAGGATAGGGAAATAAAGTTTGATGTGGATTTAGTACAAGGCACCTCCCCGTTTGTTTTTTGATGATTTAAGTTACTTCGTGTGCGGGGGACCATTTTCGGAATTAAATTTTCTTTCGTCATGAAACATTTTAAGTGTTCTTTTCTCTTTTGCTTGGTGACCAGGGGAGGGATTGTTTTGAGGTTGGGGGAGTGTGACGCACATGCGATTAAGCGAAAGGTGGAAACGTGATTAATGAGGGCTGTGGTTATAGAGATTTAATTAGTCGCTGGCGATTATTTTTTTTGTGGTTGTGGTTAAAAATAGAGAAAGAAGTGTATTTTGGAATATTCTCTTCGTGTTTAACCACCGTTCTGGAATTTTGAACTTAGGATATTTAGTACCGATAACGTGTAAAGTAGTGTAATTAAAGTTGTTGAATTCACTCAGATTTTTTTTTCTTTCGAGTGCTGTTTAAACTATTAATGATGTGAAAAATCAAATAATGATGTGATAAATTAAATAATGACGTGAAAAATTAAATAAAATAGTATTTTATATCCCAAACGAGAGTGCAATGATTTGATTGATTGTTTATTAACGTCTCAGAAGCAATGAGAATGCTACTGATGACGGATCTCGTAATTTTGAATCTCGGTAAAGTGACAAAACGACACTTGATTAGATAGCTTCCTCTGAAAACTTTCCCACCACTCCCCTGGAAGACTTGGAACCTCAATAGCTTTAGCTTTTATCAGTCCCGCTACACGGCTAAGTGGTTTCAGGATTCGAACCTACGACTCGAAAGTGACAACGCCGGCCACTAAAATGCAATGTTAAGTTATTCATATATTTAAGACATAAAGTAGCATTTTACTCAGCGTTTTTTTCTTTTTAATTTTATTTTCTATCCAAAATACTGTACAATATTTGGCGCTCCATTTTTGGAATTAAATTTTCTTTAGTCAAGAAGCGATTTCAGTGTTCTTTTCTCGTTATCTTGGTGGTTTTGAGACGGATAGTTTTGGTGTCAGTATGTGTGCGACATATGTAATTAATGAAAGGTGGAAACGTAATCAATGAGAGCTGTAGTTACAGAGATTTAATTAGTCACTGGTGACTAGTTCTGGTTATTTTTGTTTGCAGGTAGAAAGGAAGTTAAGAGCATTTTCGAATATTCTTTCCATGCTTTACAAAGCCACCATTTTGAAATTTCGCGCTTCAGAAAATTTATTACAGGAAACTTAGGAAGTGGTATAATTAAAGCTATTGAATTCGCTCAGATTTTTTTGTTCTTTTTTTGCTTTGGTTTTTTTTCTATTTCTTTATCCCTGAGCAACATCGATGTTTTGTAAAAAAAAAAGCTGCAAATAAATAAAACAAAACTTTATTCCCAAAAAGAAAATGAAGTATTTAACGGCTCAGATATATATTTAGGACATTACACTACATTCAACATAACTATTTTTGTATTTTACCAAAAGGTTTGTTCCATATTTTGTGCTCACGTAGGTTCTAAAAACTCGAATTATTTTTTTCCTTTTTTTTATTGTATAGAATATTAAGCGAAATAAATTTACAGTTCTGAAGTATCAATGATTGAAACTCGTAATTGTTATAAGCTATCAAAAAAATACAAGTCAATAAAATAAATTAGAGAATTTATTATTTTAATAAGTAGCATTTATAATCCTCTAAATTTAATTCTTATTCGTGTTTTCTCGTTTGTCGACTGTTAAGTTGATCACTAATAAATCGAGAATTTTAGATTAAGTCTGGATTTTACATTTGAAATAAACTGTTTTTTTGCTATTACAGATGGTTTTTTTTTTTTTTTTTTTTTTTCGATTTTAAATTCAACAGATTGATACATGAAGTAACTGACTGAAAAAATTATGTATTTATTTTGATATCACGCATGCAAAATATTAATGGAAGAAATCACTTTTTGTACCGAAATTTAACTTTGGTGCAAGAGACAAATCTTGTCAAATGGAATCAATTCTGTAATTTTTTACTTCCTTGAATATCACGAGATACTATATTCGTTTTCCTTTCATAGTATTTTACATTCTTTACCCATTTGTAAAACGATGTTTACGCTTCGGGGAAACAAAGATATTTACATATAAAAGTATATACCCTATTGAGCATCTAAAATTATTAAAAAGCATTCAAAACAATAAGTAATTATTAAATATTTTTAAAAATACTTAACAGAGTTTGATATTTTACCACCACGAATAAGTAATGTTTTTAATTAAAATCAATCTCACCTCTTGATTAATAGTAATGAAGAGTTTAGCTTACAACACGAGCTTCTGTTAGAGCCAAAAATTGAATTTCGGTTTCAAATAAGCATTTTTAAGAAATGTTTAGGAAGTCTTATGAATACAACACTAATTAAAACAATTTGACGGACAGAATGCTGAAATTGAATCACAGACTACTGAATTGCTGTTTGATAAACTCTACTACACAAAGGAGCTTTATTACTAGGATTAAAGTGGCCGCGGTGATCGATTGGTCATGGTAGCGAGTTCGCTGCCATTAAGTCGTGAATTCGAGTCCTGATGTCGCTTCCCGTTATATCCCTCGAGGCTCCAAATTCACCGGTTAGTGTGGTGTGGAAGTTTGGAGAGAGGGCGGGCGAAAATATATGTATCGTCTTGAACAAGATCCAAAATGGCGTTCGCATTGTTTAACATTCGCATTGTTTCTGAGTGCGACGCTGATGCACACTTAATCTAACTCCCAAGATAGTTTTTCGCATACTCTTTATTACGTTATGTAGTGATACTGCTTCTGTATCAAGTAGACACCTTCAATCCGGTCATCGACAATTCGGCACATTCTATAATTTAATACAAATCAAGCCATGGACATCAGGACTTTTCCTATTGATTCAGGAGCTTAACTTTCAGGAGGTAAACTTCGGAAACTGGTGTCTGGCGCCATAAGGCTCCCGTCTACCAACCATTTTGATTCCGTGGGGGAATGCTATTTTTATGGAATTTCGACTTTAATTCTCACATCTTTACTATTTAATTTATTTGAATGCAATAAAGTGCATTTGAAAAAGCAAAAAATAATGAATATTTTGATAAAATTACTTTCCCCCTCCGATTTTTGAAAAAATATTTAAAATAAATTTTAAAGACCAGAAAAAAAATTCGCAAGCGAATCATTAAAAGAGGGGTAAAAATATTTTTAAAAATCGGAAGAAAAAAGTGATTCATCAGAAGCATTCACTATTTTTGGCTCTTTCAGATGCTCTTTATTGCATTCAAATAGATCAAATAATAAAGATGTGAGAATTAAAGTCGATATTCCACAAGATTAATATTATGTCCAAGAAATCAAAATGACAGGTAGACGAGAGCCTTAAATGCATTTATGAAATTTCCTGAATCTCACAAAAATGTATATCTGTTAAATCCATTTAGTTTTATTTCGTAACGAATTTTTGAAGAAGTGTTTCATTTAACGGATGCAACCTAATATATCAGATATTTTTATGTAGTTACAGTAAAGCTCATTTTTCTCAATATAATTTAATTATCATTCTAATGTATACAAGAATATGCAATGAAATTAATGTTCAATGTTTGAATTTAATTTTATTATAGCTAGAGTGACAAAATAATTTGTTGGATATATAACGTTTACACATTTTTAAAAAATGTCCATTTTCCAAACCGATTAATTTTCATCGGAAATTAATCGACGTTAAAGAAATCATTAAATTACAACCGATTATTTTTTTTCGGCCTGTTAAATGCTGTTGAGAAAAATGTAAATATCGTAGGCAACCAGATGGCGCTTTCTGTCTTTGAACAAACAAAAAAAAAGTTAAACTTTAAATATAGACTGAATACATATGTCGAATTCGTGATAATATATATATATTTATTTAAATTACATATATTTTACAAAATTATGATGCATTGTTTTCGAAAAGAAATATATTTACTGCAACACTGATTCGCACCTGCTATGAACAATTTGCTAGAACGTCAAGGAAAGAAAAAAAATCACAATAATAATAACTGATAAACTGCTGGTATGGTAACAATAAAGGCAGTGATCATTATTTATTTTAAGGGTGAGAGGGTTGATACAGAATCGTCGCTCGATTTAGTACATCTGTCTAAAAAGTTAAAGATTAAATGGAGAAATGTATATGTACTTATTTAAAGATTTATGATTATTTTTCTAATTTCTTGCGATAAATTTTAGAATTTAGGGAAAACAGTTTTGGGTTTCTTAGGAGCATTTTATTTTCAAGTGTTTCCGCCGGTTTAATTATTTTCTTTTCTAAATGAGGATCATAAATCCCCATTGAAAATTGCAAAATTCTAGTTAATGTATCAAAAATTGAAATAATCAAAATATCATGTTAAAAGGAATATTTTTTTCGTAATCAATTTCTGATTTAGTTTTTGTTCATTTAGTTGTGTTTTAAATTAAATTATTCGGACAAAATGAAATTTGATGCAAATAATGTCTTAAGATACAAAATACGGTTTATTATTAAAGGTATGTGCTGCCTATCCAAAAATCATTGTTTTCGTGAAAACTTTCGAAAGTTTCTTTATTACTTTTCATTAAAATCCTCATATTTACGATTTCAAAAAAAAAAAAAAAAAAAAATTTCATTTGTTTCTAGGGTAGTAAGTTATTGCATCAATGTAAATATTTAATTTTTTTAAGAAACATTAAAATCTTTATTTGCATTTTCTGGAAAAATGCGATTTTATTTTTTTTTATTACGAAAAATCTGATTTCTTAAAAAAGTATTTCATACATTGAAATGAAATTTTACCACAATATCCTGTACATATCTAGGTATGTTGTAAACCTATAATATTGCTTTTAAATATGTAACTATTTATTTTGGAGCTGTTTTTATTTTAAAAAGTGATATATTTTATTCTGTAAAATCATGTTGGGGTCTAACTCAGGAAGTTTTAGAAATAACTGCATTTTTTCTGCTTTACAGTACAGGCATATGTATATTAAAATATTGTTGAAACAAAAAGGTAACTGTATTAATTAGAATTTGCTGTATGAACTTTAGCGTAAATATCAATTTATACTAAATTTTAAGCAAATATGGCCAAAATTCGAGAAAAATAACAGTTCATGAAAATGACTTTTGAATTTACAATTTTACAAACCATTGTAACTTAAAACATAATGGTTTTATAAAAATTTCTTTCTTTCTATTTCAAAAAAAAAAGGTCCAATGGTAAGCACATACCTTAATGGTTAATGTTAATAATTAATGAGTTCTTTGCTAGGGTTAATTATTTCCGTTAGGAATTAATTCGTTATAGATATAAATAAAATACTTTCCAATTCTGAACTACAGTCTTAAATCTTCCGACACAGACTCAGATACTGAACTTAACGCGTAAATATTAATATGAATATTTTTTTGATCGAAAACTTTTGATATTTTAAATAAATTAATACGCAAAAATATTTTCGTTCTTATAAATTTCCTTTTTCCAATTTAAAGAAACTTGAAAACATTCGTAACACGATTTCTCATTTTCACTTTCGATCTTAACCAACATAATACTGTTTCGGTTAATAATAAATCCTCCGGATTCATTTGTTACAGTGTATTCCGGAGGATTAAAAAATTTATAATTATTACAGACGAGAATAATTATTCGTCAGCTCGTTGAATAATACATAATCCATTATCTTCTACCTCGGCACTCCACTTAATTCTAGAATACTAATTACATATCATTTACACACACTAACTTTGACGTTCTCATCAATTTAAAATTATCACGAACTTTCCTTTTGCCCTCATTTTCTGCAAGTACTTTTCTAATTTCAATGTACTTAGATGGATGCAAGAACTACTGCACTCATTTCCAATCCTTTTTAATCCTCGTGTTTAATGTTCATTAACTTTAAAGTTCACACTTTCATTTCCCTGTTCTAACAGTACTTAAATGTTATTATGAACTTAAGGTGTTTGTTTCAAAATAACGAATCGTAGCTTGCGTTGATGTTTTCAGATTGTTTTTATCTCCAGAAATGTGTCCAATATAATCCGAAGTTCTGTTTCGCTTAGATTTTCAAAAGATTTTGACAATTTTACTAGTTTGTTGCCTCTGTTTCAATTTAATGCTTTATTTGAAGACATATCCTGGTTCTAGTTTTATTATTCCATTTGTATATAAAATCTGGTCCATGAACGATAAAAACCAACTAAACTTTTTCTCAATTCAGATGTTCTTTTTTTTATTATTATTTACTTATTAGCCTGCTTCGTAAAGTTGAATTCGCCAACAATGAAGTCTTAGATGTAACATGTGTCTACGGGAACATATCAAGGGACCAAAAACGCACACGATAAAAGGCAAAATTAAGGAAAATTTCTTTTTATTGAAACAAAAAGGTAATAGCTATCGCTTATCATTAGCATCTAAGATCATTCAAGTATTCAAATCATACTATTTTTCAATTATTCAGTATTTCTTAGTGTGGAAAGGATTTAGATTCTTCTTTGATGGCTCTTTAGTTTGATTTCATTTTTTTTTTATGAAGATTAACTTTTTGGTAATCAATATACTCCTTGCAATTCAAATTTGGCTTATAAAAACTACTAAATTTTAGAATTGTATATTTTACTCTACAATGGAAAAAAAATATGTATGGGCTTTTAAAAAAGTTGATAATTTATTTTAAATTCCCCGACTGAGGAATTTATGTTGAAATTTTGTTAAATGTACCAAATGTGTTGAATTGTATGTTTAAAGTTAGCATTAAAACTGAGTAATATATTCGATGTCGTAAAAATAATTCTGAGATATCAAACAAAAAACAATATTACGAAGTAATCATATGTGTTTTCATATCTATGTTTATAATTATTACAAACGAGATGTTTATTATTATGTTTTTTCTGTATTCCATTGATATAAAATGTAATTTTAAGTTCTATAAGATTAAATGCATATTCTCAATCTATTTTCATGCGAATGAATAGTGTGTTATAAAAATAATAACTAGTTGCATTATTAGTATAGAATATTTATCTTAACGCTTATCTTCATTAAATTTTTGGCTTAGGCATTTTATACCCAAGAGTTTATTTATCGACATAAAGAAATTTCACAGAATTCAGAGAATACAAGTGAAAACGAAATACACTGAATTAGAAGCCCATTTATTTTTTTAAAAAATTCTTAATATTAAAATTTTTCTTTACTATTCCGAATTGTTCGAGGTCTTAAAATATTTATTAGTTAGAACAATTAACCATTCTAATAACTCTTATTGTTAATTTAAGGGACTGACGGACATGCGAGAAATTGTGGAAAACCATATATAAGATTCCTTGTTCTTGTAATAAATATTTTTAATATTATTAGAAGAGCTTAGGTTTTTTTGTGCTCCTAGTAATGATATTTTAATCATTCTATAGAACAATAAAATATTTGTTTTTTGTCGAATAGGTTTTTTCCCTGTAAGTTGAAAATGGATATAATTTTTGAGATATATTAGGTACCATTTTAAAGAAAAATATTACACAATAGGGTTCCAAAATTTTTGTGCTCGTATATAGGGTACTTATGCATATAGTGAACCAAAAATATTTTTCATACCAAAGCTTTAAAAAATAATGTTTTACATAAAAAAAAGAAAAAGAAAAATACAATTTTTTTCCAAAATGATAAAGTTCTATAATTCTTTCGAAGAAAATATATAGCAATATCATTAATAAATTTGTTTCATTATATTTTGTGTATTGTTTTAAATGAGGAGTAAACTATTTTATATATTTATGGAATGTTATATTTAAAAATGGCCCACAAATACAAATATATCTGAAAATCCATGCCCATAATCAATTCAACGGGAAAGACAAACTTTCTTACCGAAAGAGAATATTTTTTAGTTCAATAAAATTATTAATATACCTTTTCTAAGCACAAAATCCTAAGTTCTACGAATACCTTTAAAAATAAATGTCACAAAAAGAAAGAGTCTAAAATTGGGTACTTTAATTTCACTTGTATGTTCAGGTATCTTTAACATATCTAAATAAAATAATTAAATGCTTATCACAAGATTTATAAAGTATACTTAATTTTTTTTATAAAAAAGATATTTTTGTATCTAGAAAAATATGTTAGAACATATAATTAATTATCATTTCTATGAATGATGATTATGCAAAAAATTAATATATCGTTCTGATGCTAGTATTCTTTTAAAATTCCGTTAATACAGTTTTATACACTAAAATAATTAAATAGTTCTTCCTTTTCCGGCCAATACTCGTAAATGGTGCAGAGAGTATAACTTTTTTTAATGTGTTTATTTAATACTCACAGATATTTTCTTCCTTAATTTATTTTGAGCTTTACATTTCATTTTACAGTTTGCTAAAAATTTTAGAATACTTTAGTAATCGTTTATTATTATTAATAAATTATTTCACTAGCTATAAGGTTTAAGATTAAGTGGGTACATGCATCAGCTATATTAGATTATTTTATTAGATCAGTGTCAAGATCCTTTATAATTTAGAATATTTTAATAATTTAACTATTTAAATAAATAATTATTATACTAATAATACTGTATACTAAGAATATTCGTACACGCACGAATCATTTGAGTTGCTTTGATAGATTAGCAATATACTTAAAGTTAAGTTTCATTGTGCTTTAATAATACATAGAGAAGTAGGATTTTTAAATTCCTATTCTTTAGGGGTTAATCAGATTACATAAAAGTATTTTGTCGACTGTTGTAACCACATTTGTTTGTTCTTAGCCAAACACGAAAATCATAATTATTCATATATCCCTTTTAAATTTCCTTCTGTTTCGTCTTAAATTTCATGGCTTAGCTGATATACGATTTCCAATGCAATACAAGTTTATTTATAATTTTGTGATTGTTTTAACCGTTTTATAAGTATGCAAATATTCTAAAAAAGAAATATTCTTATAATGTATTAAAATTGTCAAATATTTCGATTTATCCTGAAAAATTCCTATTCCTTGGAGTACTTTCTATCTTACAATCGGAAATCGATATCCCTCCATTTTTGTCCATATAGCAAAAATCCTAAACTTTTCCCGATTCCACTCCCGAAAAATTTTTACATTTTCCGATTTTATCGAAAAGCACAAGGCTCTATTAGTTCGATTCCTAAAATGTGAAACGTAATAATACACCTATCATTTTTTCGACAATTATCACAAAAAATTGAGTTATTCTAGAAGGGAACGAAGTTACGCCGACGAGTAAATTTAATTTGTGAAAATATAGAGAATTCGTCTCTTCAGAGCTGTCTAAAATATTCATTTGACATCGGCGTAAATGACTAATCACTAAATGAAGAACCTTGTTAAATTTTCCTTCACAAGTCTCCTTCCCTGACGAGGAAGCCTTATATAACCATCCAGCATTCACATATTTGATGAGGCAAACACAGCCACATTACGTCTCTTGAAAGTCACAATACTTGTTAGTTGTTGATAAATTGGTCCGGGACATATCGACGTCCTTTCTCGCACATTACTCAGTAGGTGGACTTTGCAACAGCAACGACTGAAGATTAATGAATTCTGCATCAGTTCCTTTAATTGCTTCCGCGAAGACCAAGTCTAGACCAATCTAGCTCAAGCTGTTGTGACGTGTCGCAAACCGTGAAAGCTTTTGACGAGAGAGAGCATTAGTCTTGTTGCACAACGAGGGGATTCATGGGAAATTCTGATGCCAGAATTCGAAAGTGAAGAATTTGTATTTAGGGTTAGCAGTTTGTCAATCGCTTGATATTTGCGTTAATGTATATTTGTGAAGCTTCAGAAATTGTATCAATAAACTAATGTAGTTGAAATATCAAATTAAAATTGTTAAGCTGCCAAATGTGTGAATTATATTAATTATACGTTGCAGGAAATTTTGATTTTGGAAGTAAAAGTGTTATTTTACTACATGTTAATAAACAGTTGTGATTCAAGATGAATTGAAAAAAAAAAACTATTTATTCACAAACTGTTGAAGTGAAAACAAAAACTAGATACTATGCCCATATTCAAAAAGCTCTGATACGATGGTGTAAAACAAAAATATCAATATGTAAGTAGATATTGTTCCTAGGTATAATTTTATCGCCAAGGCTTTGGCTATATTGGATCCAACAACTAAATGTGCAATTTTAATAGCGAACGCATCAACTAAAATTATTTTAAAATACTCCATGATTTTGAAAGTGTACCACAAGATTGCATTAATAAGTAATTTTTTTTTGGGGGGGAAGCTTCTTTAAATACGCTCTATAACAACAACAACAACAACAAAACGTGCATCAAGATGGAATTGCCCGACTGTATTGAAATTTCGTATGCAAAGACATTTGGACCGAACATGCAAATGATTAAAATTTGGTGTCCAACGAATGAATAGCGGCAGCTACAACGCATCGAAACTGCGCATTCAGCAGGTGTATATAAGAAGCGATTCTCAATCTGATGGTCAAATTTCCTGTTGCATTGCGATTTAGGATATCTTTCAACGACTGAAAAAATGCCTCGCTGCAGGATTCAAGCTCGATACGAGCAACTGTCACAGTTTGAAAGAGGTCACATCATTGGATTGAAAGAGGCAGGTTGGGCAAATCGGAGAATCACTCATCGTATGGGTCGAAGAGATGTGACGATTAGAAGAAGCTGGCAAGAATGGGTGGACAATGGCAGATTTCTGCGTCATGATGGTACCGGTCAACTTAGGGCCACAGTAGATCGGGAGGCCAGAGTGATTGTCAGATGAGCTGTCACAGCCCCTGATTCATCGTTAACAATACCATCAGACGTGCGATCCCCACACGAGTGTCCACCATGACTATTCACAGACGGCTGATAGAGCGAAATATACCCTCGCACCGACGCTACTCCACCTGTCACTCACGCCTGCACATTATCAAGTCAGATGACAGTAATGCTTCACTCGATCAGGTTGGAATGATGGTCACTGGGGACGTCTAGTGTTTAGCGGTAAATCCCTTTACCAACTGTGTCCTGACGATCATCGAAGATGTGTCTGGACACGCCCAGGGCAGCGTGACGATCTTGCCTTCACTATTGCATGCCACACAGATCCTCAACTAGAATTTATGGTCTGGGGTGCCATTTTCCTTGATAGCCAGCCCCTATGGTCGTCATTAGAGGCACACTTATAGCACAGCGGTACGACGACGACATTCTGAGACATTTTTTGCTACCGTTGTTTTTGTATTACCCTGGCCTTAATTTTCAGCAAGATTATGCCAGACGGCCCGTGTTGTTATGACCTGTCTTACAGCTTGTTAAACACTTCCGAGGCCAACCAGATCTCTCTCCAATCGAGCATGTCTGGGATTTGTTGGAAAGGCAATTGCATGTGCCAAGGAATGTTGGAGACATAGCCCGATAATTGGAGCAAATTTAACAAGAAATACAGCAGGAGACTATCAGGGAACTTTATCACTCTATGCCACGTCGTATGGCAGCATGTACTATAAAAATAAATTTAGTACTATAAAAATACTTGTACTACAAAAATAATGTACTATAAAAAAGATATATTTTCAGGATAAAAGATCAATGTGCGATGTAAGATCAATGTAAAGTTGTGATTTTAACAAATTCAAAATCTTCATTTAATAAAATTATTTTTACTTAAATTACTCAAAAGCCAATTCTTTTTTTGAATGTAACTTATCTGTTCATAAAATTAACATTTTTTTTTAATTCTTAAATTAGACTTTTATTTCGTAATATATTTATTCGTACGGTTATAATGTTTAAATGCATATTGTTAACAATTAATACTTACGAATCAAGCATATAGTTTTTTTAAAAAATTGAATCTCTCCATTGAAATAATAGATATTTTTCCAGCTTCAAGCAATATATTTTATGCAACATTATCAGTGAAAATATTTATTACTTATGTTATGAAAGGGTTGGAGGGTAACAGATTAAAAAAAACCTTACAATGAAATTGATTTTCAAGTATTAAATAACTCAAAACATGTTTTTGTTACGAAAGATTTCAATAAAATAATAAAATTTTCACCATCGAATATAATTATTTTTGCATTGTCTCTACAATTGGAAAGCATAGCAAGTATATGTCTGAAAAATGGAAATATTTTACTTTTGATTCTATTGCGTTCACATTTAAGTTAAGAGTTTTGCAAAATTATACGTTTGAAAAATAGACATTTTCTTAAGTTTCAGAAAAAGAGTTGTTTACGCATAACGAAATTTTTCTTTTTCTTTGAAGTACTTGTAAATAAACTTTTTGCACTACATAAACCATTGAAATAAAATAAAATTGTTTATCAGAGCAAGTACTTATTTTTGCATTCTTGTAATTACATTACTCCAAACAATATGTACTAGAGGCATCAAATTATTAAATCGAACATTAATTTAGAATATAGAATTAACCACTGGAATATTAACTGTACAACTACTTATAAACTGCAATGTGCGTTGTTTGTTCATGTTTTTTTTTCTTCTAAGATATCATTTACCTCGGAAAAAAACAAGGTAAACAACATCTCAGTACGTTTTTAAAAAATTTTCTTTAATTAAAATTGTTTTCATTTGCTGCATCATCAATCTTGAATTATTTTTCAAAGTTGAATAGTATCAAAATCAGAACTTATCCATGATTAAAGAATAAACCGAAATTCGCATAAATTAAAATGCTTTATTCATAAGAATGTTCTAATTTGCTCCATTTTTCCAGCTTTTCACTTTAATTTTTCATTAAATACTATATTTGTATGTTCTTTTTTTTACTGCATGTATGATTAATAGTATTTACTTTCAAAGACTGCAAAGAGGATTATTTATAACTGCTGGAAAATTCTAGAACGGATAGAATCTATCATTTAGCGTGATAAGATCATAAACCTGAGGAAACCCATATGTTTCGTAAAATAATTTCTCTTCAGCGCAAATCTCAATGCTTACATTCAAAATATTTATATAATGAATTGAATTATAGTGTTGGCAACAAAAACTATGTCATTATATGGAAATATCGACAAAATATTACCTCTGTAAATCCACCTGACCTACATTTTGATGCTTTGAAAAATCAAAAATCATCAAATTCAAAATTTTTACAAAATAGTTTTATTATTATTATTTAATACTAGCTGGATAACTCATTCCTTTCATGAAAGACTTTCCAAGAACCACATATTGAGGGTTTCCGTAATCACTATCGAGGGGTAGTATGCCATAACCACGCTTAGCAAGTTCGATAATGGTCTCCCTTACATCCAGACAAAATCTTCACTTCAGAGAGCCAGACTCATGTGAAAGGACAAGCAAAATTTCTGTTTCCCGCGAATTTTGTCCCTGTAGAGTTCGATCTCCTGGGAACCAAAAGCACCCCTGCACCAGATGTATGGTTTTGCTGATGTTTTTTCCTTTCCTATTTAGAGTGTTAAATCACAATTTGCTGAGATTATTAATTCAGTTATCCAATAAAAGAAAATATTATGTCCTGTGGTTTTGTAAGTGTCGTGGCCAATTTAATTCCACCCAGAATTTCTGAAGGAAAGGAGCATCAGAGATCTAACAAACATTCCACTAGAGCGTCGTGTCCTAGAGCACTGTACTACTTTTTCTATAGGGGGATTAGCACCAAAAATTTCATATTTATATACAGAATGTAAGTTCGATAAGCATTTTATCTAATTGTGAATACCATCTTTAAAATTTTAATTAGCTACATTAACTAACTTAGGGTAAATAGTACTCTGTAGGTAGTCTGACATTTAAGGTTGAGCAACCTATGCAAACTTAACAACCGAAAAACGTTAAAAAAATTCCAATATTTTTTTTCGGTGATTTAATCAAGGATATGGATTTTCATTAAGAAATAAACTAATAATTAAACATTAAGCATTTCATCAGATTTGTTCCGGAAAAAAAAAATTAATGCGGTTCCATCATTTTTTACACCATTTCAAAAATTCAAAATTGGGTTAAGAAATTCATTAAAATGCATATTTTTTAGAGGAAACAGTTTGGGAAAAAATGTCGCATTTGCTGAAAAATACGGGAAAATGTTGATGGAAAAAAAAAAAAAAAAAAAAAAGAGGGGAAAGCTCGGAGAGAATATCATTAAAAATAAATTTGATAAAAAAAAAAGAATACAGATGATGAGATTAACAGTGTGGATTCATATAAAGGCCAGACAGACAAACATACAAGTATTCAAATTTATTTGATATATGTATAATTTATATCATTTTATCTATAATCATGTATTGTGCATTAAATATCCTACTCCAGTTGATAATGTTTGCGTAGAATGACAGGATACCTAGTGCTGTTTACAATAATTTATTACAATTAATTTAAGTATTACAAACGATATTTATAATAAGACACAGTGATTAGTGCTGGTACACTTGCTGAGCAAATTTAACACTATTTTAAAGTGTTAGTTGCTCGACTTATAAAATTTAACAGTATCCACAGACACAACGTTCTTGTTGAGGGTTTAGGATACATGAGATGTTCCTTCTTTTAGGAATTTTTGCATGGAAGTTAACTGGACACACTTCTTCAAAACCAAGAGACACAATCCTTCCTTTTGATTGGATAGCTGAAATTATTATTTTAGATATTAGTCCTAAGCACCCCAAACGGACAATGAAGTTACACCTGCATCCATTGACTGGTTTTCCTGGAGATTGGACTTCTATTGCGACGTTGGGCTGTTTGCTATTTTCTTTTAATAACCTCGTGGATTTTGTAGTAATTCGAATTGTATAAAATTACAATTTCCTCCCAACCGAAATGAAACGTGATTAAGCAAATTAGATGAAGATAGAAGTGAAATGAATTGAATTAGAGGTAATGAGATTTATAAATGAAATAAAATTGAAGGGAATGAAGGGGAGACAGAAGATCACGAGTTGTTGATAAATATTTATAGTTTGGATGGAAGCACCTTGATTAGTTTTGTGGGGATCCAAGGGAATTGTTGTTAAGGTATTAAGATAAGAATCGGCTGTTCATGTGAAGTGTCAGAACCAGAAAGAGTGAATCGGTAAGCTAAGAAATTATTATTGATCTTAATTTTGAGTTGATGAATTAATTGGGATTCGTGACAGAGCGACTTTATCTCTTCTACAGTGATTTACAAAAGTATATTATCTTGATGTAACGTATAGTTAATTGTAGTCCAATTAATACTGGCGTTGCATAAGAAACATGGTAGAATAATTAAATAATCAAGAATGGACATTATACTATAAAGTTAAGTTTTGACCTGAAAGGTCACGAAAAACTAACATTTCGCTTGACCTTTCACACATGTTCAGATGCTTTTAATAATGATTTTTGTCCGTGTTTAGGGGGAGGAGTGAACAATAATGAATTTGTGTTAACAGTGGTCGCGGCAACATTAAAAAAGTGTTTGTTTTTTTTAAAAAAAAAATGGTTACGAGAAGAAGGAAAAAAGAGTTTAAAAACTTGTAAAGTATTAGTCCGTAAATATTCTTCCATTTTAAATTAATCTAATTCTTTGAACAATAAATGTGTAAAGGTATGTTAACACGATATTAGCCCTAATTTATGCTTGACAAACTCTCCTAATTAAATTAATTTTTAGAAAGAAATCTTAAACAAAAACATTTTATTTCTACATTTTTAAAAACCGTAGAAAAAATTCTGGAAAAAAAAATATTTTTGAAACTGAATCAAGTTAATTATATTCTGTCGTTAAACGTGTTCCAGGAAATGAACAAAAATTCAAAAAAAAAAAAAAAAAATTAAAAAAGAAGGAAATATATTTTTCATCCGAATGGATGATACTTTTCAACACCGTTTGGGCACTTTTTTTTAACATCAAAAATAAAATATCAACTAAAATAACTTTCGAGGCAGTTTAAAAATAAGCTGTTTTGTCGAAAAGAGTAATTATTTTCCCGAAAGCAGGGATTTAAAAACAATTTAAAGAGAAATAAATGCTTCGTTGGTTTTAAACAGTAAGAAATAAGTCACCCTTTGGGGAATCTTCAAAAATTAGTTTTCCAAAGCTTGTTTATTCTAGTTAGATGATAGAAATTCATACCTGTATTAATTCGTAATTTTTATTTATATAATTACAATGAATCGTAAAAAGGAAAAATTACCTGATTCTCTAATTTAACTATTGTGTTAATTGTTTGACCTATGTTTTAAATTTCCGAACTAACAAGAAACAAACCAATGTTTAACAGTACTAACAATAAAAAGGGTTTTTTTAAATGTAATGTAAACCTTGGTTAAAGCGTTCCTTGGGGAATAAGAATCAATGTTCATTAAAATCTATTAGTATGTATCGGTTAAAAAATGAAGACTTTTAATTTAAAAATAACGAATATTTTTAATTCAGAAATCTTAAATATCCTGATAAATGTGTGTTACTTAAATTAGCTAGTTGTGTAATAAAATAAATGCTTCAATAGAGGTTTTAGTTGTATTTTCTAATGTTGAACTTCTTACTTTTTTGTACATGTATATACTTTATAATGGGTTTTCTTTAACTCACATTGTAACTGTGTTTGTTTCAAATCTTTAAAAGCTTTTTTCTCACCTTTTAAAGCACTCAATTGAGTTGAAATTTCCTATACACTATTGTTTTGAATGACAATACGATACTTTAATAAAAATTAATTGATTAAAAATAACTATAATGGGTTTTCTTCTACTCACTTTGTATGTGTGGTTCAAAACTTTAAAAGCTTTTTTGTCACCTTTTAAAGCACCCAATTCAGCTGAAATTTTCTATACAAAATAGTTTGGACAACATGATAATTTAATTATAATTAACAAAAATAAATTGATTAAAACTGGAAAAAAATGTTTGAAGAATTAACTTTTACACTAAGTTTCCCACCAAGTTGCCAAATGGTCACCAAATACGTCGCCAAGCTGAAGGGGTCATTGCTTAAACACTTTTGTTAATTATGTTAGATGTTAAATTTGATAAACGCCAAATTATAAAACAAATTATTAAAACTACTCACTGAATAAACTCAATTTAAGTCAACGTTCCCGTTTGCTTTTAAAACTTATGGTATAAAAAATTGTTACGCAAAATGTGAAATTCGATAAAAAACCTGTAACACCCGGTCGACCCGGGCGTTATCTTGTGCCATCACTAATATCTAATATTAAACACCACGACACCAATAATTACAGAACCACCAAAACAGCTTTCAACATTTTTTAATATATACCTACTATGACATTAATAATAGTGCTCTCCAGGTTAAGTTTACTAACACTTTAATTCAGCCCACCAATAATAATCTAACAGCTTCTTACCAATATCGCTTATCAACTGCAACTCCGAATCTGGAACAACTGCTGAAAATACTAGAACAATTCTCAATCCGAGTGGTTTACACTCGGACCTCAACACTAATCTGTCTTTCTATACTATAGCATTTAGATTCCACCTCCTCTCACTACAACGCCTTTCTGATCCTCCTTCCGATACTCTACTCTTTCAGATGGAGTTTATATACTTCTTAATTTAACCGCTTCACTTCATTCCTAACTCAAAAAAGTCCATGAGACAATATTCATTTTATTCATATCAAAGCTTTACGTATACAATCAAGCCTCATTATATCATTATAGTGAACCGTCTACGGACCAATTATAACGAGAGGTTCAATATAACCAATTTTGTTGAAACTAATAATTGTGTTAACACACAATATATTAATATAAGTTACTTATTACTAATATATACATATATATATATATATATATATATATATATATAAGCACACAGGCACATATATATATATATATATATATAAGAAGGACATTTTAAAGGAAATCTCTGCATTTGATCGATTTTGGAGTTTTTTCTGTGACATTATTTTTGGAAGCGTTTAGTTGCTGTGTTGGGGGAAGAAACAAAAATTCCATTCTGCTTGAGTTTGTTTCGTGTTTAAGTTGTTCCATGTGTTAGAATTATGGTGACATATTTACGATAAATAATACGTATTTCAGTGTGTTTGAGTTTGTTGGACTTTAAATATATAATTGTTATAACTCTTTTTAAGTTAAAATTATTAATAGGTTTGAAAATATTTTAGATTATTTTTTATGATTATGTTGGTATGTTTAGGTCTAAATGAATGTGTTTCTCTTCTTTATTTTTTTTCTATTGAATGAATTTTCTTATTTGTTGTTGTATTTCTCCGTAATTTTTGGTTTTTTACCAGTTTGATATTCTGTAATTCACTAAAGTTAGATGGCTGGATCCATAAAACTGGTATAAAGACATGTTATTCCCTTCAATAGTATTCAACAGTGTTAATTACATTTTCTCCAACGGTTGTTCTGAATTGTTGCTTTTCTCCTATTTTGCTATGATTGCGTGGTTTAATTTATAAATAGTATATAATTACACTGGATATTAATGAATATTTATTTTCCTTTTCCCTTGGTAGAATCGAATGCGCCATGTAAGCCTTGTCTGCCTTTAAGCGCTTAAAGGCTTACAAAGTTCTGAGACGTCACTATTGTCAGTACTTACAAACGTAAAACATTCCTAATTCGATGGATTTTATTACGTTATCTTGTAATGTGGATGTAAATAATTATGCTTTCGTAAATGCACTATGGTAATCACTGAGATTGACCCATAAAATTATTGTTTCGGATTTTTGGCTATACTAAATTAATATATTGTTTGACGTATTTAAGTAACTTTTTGGCTATTTCCATAAGAATTTTTAACATTTGATAATATTTGTAATAATTGATTTTCGGTTATCTTTTTAACTGCATCGTTTTTCTTTTCGTAGCTTTATGTTCTAAATAATTGTTTATATATATATATATATATATATATATATATATATATATATATATATAGTTCTCTGCATGGTTTAATATACAGTAGTGCCTTCTGATAAGGGACAGCTACCAGACCAGACATTTTGTCCCTGAAATAGAGGTGTCCTTTTTTTTTTTTTGAGGGTACACGCTAAAAATTGAAATTTAATTATAAATTCAGGTTTCATAAAGGCTTTAAGTAAATGATTTTTAAATAAGTAATATAATCAATTTGAAGTTAATGGAAAATGAAATTTTTTTAATTAACAAAAAGCTTTTTATTGAAAATTGTTCATTACACTGGTTTATCTAAAAGTCTGCGCATTTGCAATCATTTCTTATAACATGAACATTACAGTCACTGAGGATTGTAAGCTCTTAATTGTCAATAACATTTATGAATTTTCTTAATTGTGAGGTACATTTTAAGGTATATATTTAGCTCTCTATGTTACACTTTTCATATGGTTCTTCCTTTTCTTCCTCACAACTTTCCAATATATTTTTGTTAAAACTCACGCTCTCTACTGCAATTGAAATTAAAGATTTTATGACGTGATTGGTGTCTCCAGTACACAAGTTTTCATTGACATCTAAATATTCTTGCAATTGAGCACTGCCACTGATTTTGACAAGTTTAACTAACTCATTTTCTTGAGTAGTATTTTCACTGAGAGCATTCGAAACTGGAATTTTCAAAGGCTGCTTTCTTAAAAAGTCTGCTTCCCTTTGGTCCATGTCTTGGATGTCCTTACAACTTGCTAACGTGGTTTTCTTCCATCTACTAAGAACTGTATCAAGAATAACAGAATTTTGAATTTTATGAATAGAAAAAAATCAGTTTTATTGCACCACAACTTGCTTTGTTTCTCCTCCCCCAACAGAAAAGCAGTTTTCAATAGGGAGGGATTAATTTTGCATTTTATTTGCGGGTGTGTGCGGCGCCGCAATAGGTGCTTCATTTTAAACCTTACCGTCTTAGGGTGTAAAGGAGAAAGAAAACATACTCCATTAACTTAAAAGTTCACGTAATGAATAATAGCTCACGGACAAAACAGTTCCCCGACATGAGTCATTGCCGCTTCCTATTGTCATTTTGATTTTTCTAGAGATAGTTTGAAGAGTGAGATATGAGTGTTGAACCATTACATTCCTACAAACTGTGGAACTGGAAGAAGAGAGGGGAAATAGGATTATCATTTATTGTGTAAATGACCATTGGCGAAAATTTAGAAACGACGGGAGAAGTGTGAAGGAATGCTTTTTGCGATCGAAGCTTAAGAATTTAGTCTTTTGGGATTCTAATACTGTGACGTTGGGCTATTCGCGATTTCATCTTCACCATCCTTGGGGACTTTAATTGAGATTGATTGCACGAAATAACAATTTCTTCCCAACCAAAATGAAACGTGATTATGCTAATTAGAGGCAGGTGGGAATAAAGTGAAATGTGTTAGATATGACGGTATATAAGAAAAGGGAAATTTAAAGGATAGAGGACGAGTGGGACTAGCGCTGAGTGTATGCCTTGAAAGCGATAAATGGTATCATGAGTTGCAAGCCACAGATGGTATCAGGACGATTAGTTTAGTTTAGTTTTATTAACGTCGCACTAGAAGCAACACGAGGGCTATTGGCGACGGACCTCGTAATTTTGAACCACGGTCAAGTGACGAGGACGACACCTGAGCTGGCACCCCCCTCTCCTAACATCCACACCACGCCAACGGGAGGACTTTGGGCCTCGAACAGATTTAACGTGCATCAGCCCCGGCTACACGGCGGGTCTTTGGTGGCCAAGGATCGAACCCGCGACTGAACGAAAACCGCCAGCCGCTATCCACGACCTTGACCACTAGGCTACCGCGGCCCCGGTATCAGGACGATAGCGGTCGCAGAGGATTTGAGAAAAAGACAATCTCAACAGGGGCGGTTTTGGTAAGAGAGTATTAGTTCAATAATAGTCGAATAGATGAATTAATCAAATGGGTCTCCAAAGAGAGCAAATATTCCTTAGACATTATATTACAGAAATTGATAAATAAATTGTTGTGTGAGACTTTACTGTTGTATTCTTGTGTTGTATTTTTCTATCCTTGTGTTTTAGAGTTAGTTGTATTTGACTGAGTTATGCCACAAGATTCGGGTAGAAGAAGTGATTCGCCTCAATACGTATGTATAAAATTACATTTAAAAATTATGAAAAAAGTCAGTGGAAGGGAAATTTCAGTTCGTTGTTAGATGACTTTTTTTTTCCTCTGGAATTCACTTTTACGCATATAAAATAACATTAGTTAAATGAAAGTCCAGCTGAGATCAGTGAAAAAGTCCACAATAAACCAATCGTTCATTATATACTATAACAAAGTTTGACTGTATATCGAACGTTTAAAAAATGTTTTCTAAAGCATCAACTGGAAATGTTTAAGGGAAACTGAAGAGTTGCTTGCTTTATACGACTTTTAAAAATGTTAACGAGCACATTTCATGAGTACTTAATCATTGGCGAATATCGTGCCTTCAAGAAGCTGTTTTAATAAAGTTACATCGCTTAAGTACTCATGCTGGAATACCACATTATAAAAACCAAGAAAATTGCAAGATAACTGAATTGTCTATGATTGAATAATAATTTTAAATATATATATATATTAAGTGTTTTACAAGTATCTGTACATATTTCGAAAAAATTGTTTCATAGCATTCACAATTTATTTTCAAATGTTTCGAATTCATTTAATATTGAAATGTCGAAGCTTTTATCTTAATTAAAATAATCTGCAGTATAACATTTATTATTATGCTTGTAAGAATTGAATGTATTTATTTTTTGATGATTTTCTTCTGTAATAGTTTTGTAAAAACAACGGATTCCTTTAGAAAGGGATACGTTGTAACTAAGAGTACTATTCCTTTCAGTTTGTGAGGATTGTTAATTTCAACTATATTCAAATACTTATTGGAGTATAATTTGTAAGCTTAATTATATTTTATTTCCGACTTAGTTAATGCAGATCGTAATTGAATTCCTCATCTGTTTCTCTTTCAGCAGTATCGTTTACTTGTGTGACTTATAAAAAATAACGACATAACTTCAGAGTTGGAGAATAAAATACTTTTAAGTGTATCAAATTGGGTTACCCAAAGCGATTTTGATAGCTGCCAAGTGTTTTTTTTTTTTTTTTTTTTTATAATTTTTGCCATGGCCGGCTGTAACGCGCAATTGCTGCTTGAATTTCTTTCCTGCACAAAATGTGGTTGCCATTAAAATCAGCTGTTGTTTTGTCTAACTTTGGAACGCTAAAGCTTGTTTACATTTATCTCTTGGGTATCTTTTTAATGTAGTGGTACTTCACTATATAACAGCTTATGTCAGTAAAATGTGTTTTGATTCGATCTCTTTGTTAGTACTCCTGGCAACCCGCATATTTAGTGTCTGTGATGTTCACTTTTAAGTATAAACAAAAAAATGTTCTCTAAAAAGTTAAGAGTATGCCTCTAAATAATGTTGGATAAAGTATATTGTTATACAAGTTAAATAAATAATAATTGACTATCAACGGACCATTTACAAAACAAAGAACGATTTACTCCGAAATTGATGCATTATAATCACAGATTGGCACTTTTATTATTATTATTTGGCAATGAGGCTTTTTAAGCTCAGCTTCGCCATGTTAGGCTTAAAATGTCTCGTATTTATGTTAGTAAAATGAAACATGGAATTAGGCATGTGGTTGTATATTGCATCTTGACTTTTATTTTAAATTCCAAATTGTAATGGCACAGGAACAAATCAATTAGAAGCACTTGATCTCTTCGCCGTATCATAACTAACATTTATTTCTAATCTGAAACCAATTGAAATGTTTCATTACAACAAATATTTAATTCTTATTTACCTATTCTTTTCTGTTAACTTGTTTTCATGTTGAGGATGATATAAACAATATTTAACATGCGACAACTTCCATCATCTCAAACGGTAGTCTTGAGGAAGTAGGTCCTTGAAATAGCCTCCTATTCTTCGGGGGTGATGTTTGACCAGTGAGGCCAAGCACATTTTGAGATGCGTCAGTCCTAATCACCTGAAACGATTGTATTGAGGAAATCGGAATGTGATCTTGCTTCCCAGCCTCCAGCCGTGAAGAGAGACTTGTGAGGCTTGGCATATTTAAGTTGCACCAGCTGCATGATTTCGTATGAAATGTTTCTGGTTTTATTTCCGACATCCGAACTAAATAGAGTTCTTTTCTAATATTATTTTACCAAGAATGCAGCGGTTCTAAAAACACTTAAGTTTTGCAATACTAAATGAATTAAAATATTTTAGATTTATATACTTTTGTGTCTACGACTCCGTTTATCAGCCATCAAAGAGGCTTTTGCTCAGTTAATGTGTAAATTCGTCAGCTGATCACTTTTCTAAGATTTATCAAACATTTTTTTTTATCTTTTTATGTAATGTCTAAGAATCTCCAAAACAGCTATTTTATGTTTCTACCTGTAGGCAATAAAGTGAAACAAAAATTCATTAAATTTTGTTTATATTATATTTTATCTTGTTTTTGGTTTTGAACGTTTAGTGCTAACACTAAGACTTCGTACTGACAAACTTGATTATGGATATTGTTAAAATATAATTTCAAATTAAAAGCAATTTTATTTTAATTCTATATAAAAAAAGTTTGAAGTCGTGCTTTATGTAATTTTCATCTATTATCATGACATATACTGGTTATTTTGACTTCCAGTTTGAATCATAAGTCTTGTCGTGTGTATAAAAATTTTAATTCTCTATACTATTCAAAAGTAATCCAAATAAGTATTTTACATGTGACTACAAAATAATATGACATATGTATAAAAAAATAATGCATATGACATATTATATAATATATACGAGATATGTTCAGTAAGTCCTTAAAAGTTCTAAGAGATATTGCTTGTACCTTCAAAAATTGTTTGTTTTTAGTAAGCATTATGACTCCCTAGACAGCTGTCTAAGTCTCAATTACTCGTATTCGTGATCATGACGTTTTTCGCACTGCGCAAATTCTTCATCATAACTTTTCTGTCCGATGAGACCATCTTCTTCTTTTTTGGAAACAATGCACCAGAAGCAGCACAATGTTTTGATTTTTGCTTGATTTTAGGTGCATAACGATGAATCCAGGTATCACCAATGGTAGCAACAGGAAGCGGCAGCAGTCAAAATTTGATTAGGCAGCAAATTATTACCAAATCGAAACTAACTTATGTTAACTTCCCTTCTTAAAGCCCGCCTCTAGAGGGCGTTCATTTGTAAAGGGAAGAGTGTTTAATGACACACGATCCCCTCAGAGAAAATCTGGTCGAATCTCCGAGAGGAGCTGTTGTAAATGAGCGGTAGAAAGGAGTATAAATAAATTGTTTTTGTTATACAACCCGATGTGTTTTTGTCTTAAGACAACCGTGAACTGAAATCTGATGTGACGATAATTATTTTACACTTATGAATCAATGGCAAAGTTGTTTAGGCTTCGTTTAATAGATGGCAGCACCTGACGGTCACAACAATTTACCTTAATGGTGCCATCTGTCTTAAAATAAAATTACTTTTTGAACCATCCTCGTGAGTGACTGCAAAAAAAAAATTCCATTTAAAAAATAATCTAAAATTGATTCTTTAAAATAATCACAAATTCGTACTTTTTCACTAAAGAAATAAAAATCTTATGATTTTATAAATTTCAAATTTATTTGTGTATGAAGAATATAGAAAAAGAGGTACAAATTTCTTGATTCGTTAATTAATTCTATTGGAAAATAAATTGTGGAAACATAAAAGGGATCATGTTACAATGTATTCTCATTGCCATTTCACTCTGTGTGCTTTTCTTATTTTGCAGTTTCATGGCGGCCAGAATAAAAATACTACCTACTCCTTGAAACCAAAAAACAAAAGAAAAAAAACCCTTCTAAGTTATTCTCGATAAGTGATCCTTGACCCCTAAGAGATTCTTCACATATGTGATTCTTGATAAAACATCTAAGTGATTCTGAATGATAAACCTTCTTGATTTATTACATTTATCTCAATTTTTTTCAAATTTTATCTATTCTAGATAATCAGATATTTTTTTGAAAATTTAAATTTATTAGTGTAGAGAGAAAATAGCTTAGGCTACAGAAATTTTAAGCTATTATCTATCTAGTTTAACAAAGCGAAATAATTTAAATGTAAAGCTATCAAATACATTGATGAAACGCTTATTGTTTTAAAGTAAATAATTTACCCAGAAAGAAAGACATTTAAACAATAAAAAGAACTGAAGGAAATAAGAAATACGTAACCACAGCTAAATAAATGTGACTTTTCGACTTTTTATATTACCTTTAAAAGAAAAGAAAAGAAAATTGAAGGAGAGGTTAAAAGCTTCAGCTTGTTTTATAGTAATGCTGCTTTGGAATTTTTTCTCCCAAACAAGATTCATTTGTAATCTGAACACTGCTACGTCAAAAACTTATTTTCTTTACATTAGGTTACTTTAAAATATATATTTCTTTTTAAATATTAATTCAATTTTTGATTAAAGTCAAGCAATTGAATCCAGTAGATTTCGAAAAATCATTTTCATACGTAGATCAAATTTGAAATTTTGCATTACGTTTTTACTTACAGAGAAATTGAATTTTAGTAAGAATGGAAGAAAGAAATAAACGAAATAAATTACATTAAATTTGTTACTTTGTTACATGAAACAGAAAAAAGTACAAAATGCAAAGAAATGTAAGATAATTGGATTCCTTTGACCGATCAGGCATGTCTTAATCCGAGTCAAAATCATTTTCTCGTTTCATTTCAAGGAAAACTAATTTTCAATAGGTTTTCTAAATTATTGTATCAATCTCCAATTATTACTAATTAACTCTATAAAGTATTCAAGTATTCCTTTGTATTTTTTGCTTATTATTTTGATTTTATGTATATATATATATATATATATATATAAGATAAAGCAATTAATTTATCATTAAAAATACAAAAGGAAGAGAACAATTAAAATCCAAAATCAACAAAAAAACAGAAATCATTTATAGAACTAAGTAAAAAAGTTGAAACTGAATCAAATTTGAAACTAAGAGATGAATAAAATTTGAATCAAATATGAAATTAATTTGAACCAAAGAATAAATCGAATAATTCGAATACCCCAACAAATCAAAACATGCATATTCAGACTGGGGACGGAATTGTGGGGTTAAACTAGTTTTATGGTACCAACCCTCCCTCATTGCATCTTGTTGGGTAAATTGGATTACTCCAAAACTCAAATTGTAATTTAAAGAAAAGAAACAATAAACAAAGAAGAAAATTTGAATGGTGAGTTATCTCAATTACTAATTTTTTTAAAAAAAAAAAAAAAAAGAATTTTTTTTCCAATTAAAACTTATCCATTTATAAATATCCTTTCAAAATTATCCAATTAAAACTATCCATTAAAATTACCCAATTAAAAACATACAATTAAAAAATTTTCAATTAAAAATTTAAGATTTTTTCAAAACAGTAAATTATTATAAATAAATATTTCCAGCTAAAAACCTTAAAAACTACATACCCGAATCCATGCTTTTCATCAAAATTCAATTCAAATTTCATAGTTGTAAAGGCAAAGATTCAAATGATCATATCTTTGACAAGTGATCATGAATCTGAGTGCAATAGATTAAATAACTTTTTAAGTTATGATGTTCACTACCATGCACTGTTGCCAGATAAATTTTGGAAGTCAATAGTACTTAACTAATTTGAGTATAAAAAGTTTCAATATAGAATATTTAATAAAAATCCACCAATAAGCCAATCATGACCAGAAATCATATTGAATGATCAGAATCATGAAAATTTCCGCAGGTGCCACATGTCTTTTTACCTTCGTGGAAATATCAGAACACGTTGTATTAGATTTAGGGATCTCTAGGTATTTTAGCAAGAGATAAAAAGTTTGATAAAGATTAGATTGTTATCTAATTGAGATTATCTGATGCATGAGAATCGCTAATGGAGCAGATTTATAAATCTTAGGATTGAATAAATGAAAAGATGTAATGGAATTGCATCAGGAAATAAAGATGAACTCTTTAGGATGTAGATAACCTTCCCGTTCACGAATTATGAAAAAAGAGAAAAAAAATCATTCTATAAATTAAAATACTTAAATTCATGTTTTAAATTCTGCAGAAAAAATTATTTGTTCAGCTTGATTCCATTAAGGGAAATTTGATGTGCCTTACATGAGGCTTGTTAGTTTAAAGGTTGCAAACATGCCTATTCTGAAAAATGAATATATATATGTATATTATACTAGTGACAAATTTGAGCTAATTTTTATATTTTCTCAATGTCCTAAAGGATATTTTAGAAATTATTACTTAATACAATGAAATTACAGTTACAACAAAAGAATCATCTTGAGTGAAAAGCCTGGAAGCATTCAGGACATAGTGCCTCATTGTAAATGCTCACCACCATCTCTTCTCAATTCAGCAGGAGCTTGCACTCTTAAGCGTTTCTTTGTTGGTGGATCCCGCGATGTACCTGGTCTGCCTTTCTTTTTGCTCTGAGTTGAACTACCTTTATAAACATGGATGATTTAAATTCTAATAAATCCATTGATTCATTTCCACATCTAATTTCCATAAGATACAATAATTTACGACGCTAACATTTAACATATTGTGAAAAATTCGGAAGTACCACCGTTTGTGTCGTAGATTATGAATATACAGAACTAATGATGAATCTCTGAGATCTACTCCACATATAATTTTATTATACATTTTGATGGAAGCATAACTTGGTATTTCGATAACACGTTTTTCTTGCCTGCTCCACCGTATCACATTTCCATTTTTATTCATTTTCAACAAAATAAATAATTTTTAATTAAATATTTTACTAAGTTAGCTTTCTGTGTATTCATTTAACATTAAAAATGATAATACAAAACTATATTTAAGGAATTTTCTTCAAACTTGCTTAGTTCTTTTTTTTTTATGAAGTTGCCCTACGCAACCATGCGTTATTTTAAGCCCAAGGCCCCCGTTATTATACGAGGCCCAATGGCTTATAATATATTTGAAGTTTATTTTTCAAAAGTCAACACTTTTAATACGATCGTACGACTTAAATGCATCTTATAAATGGAGAAAATTCTTATTGATCTCATTTGGAAGTGTATTACAGTAACAAATAAATGATATTATTTCTGTATTCACTTCTTTCACAAAATCAAAAACTTCAATTTTTCAAGACTAGTGCTGTCATCTGTTATGATATACTAAAACAATTTGAGGCCCCATTTGAGGCTTAAATGGCTTAAAGGTGTCCTTCAAGCTTAACAATTGAGAGAAAAATTATTTTAAACCATTGTTTCTTTGAATTATTGTGGGAGCCTCATATGAGGTCCATATGAGCGAGAATATTAAAGTATAGGATAAATTAGAAAATTAAAATCAAATTGAAGGGAAATCATATATATATAACACATCGATCAATAACTCCCGAGACTAACCCAGAGATGGCGCTCGTAGTAAACCAGTAACCAGGTCTTTCTAGAGTACTAACCTTTGCTTGAAACGTGTCAAAATTTTAAGTCGATCGGACCAGGAAAAAGGTTTTTTGAAGTGAAGTGAAAAAGGTTTTTTCCAAGTGGGTGCCGCGATTGCTTTCGATGGAACATAATTCGATATAAAAACCAACGTTTTTATATGGTGGCAAAGTTTATTAGAGAAAATTATTGAAATATTAGTTAAAATTGTTAGTTATTTTTAAATTTAAAATTCACTTAAAAAGAGACATTTGTGAGAGTATTAAAAAATTCATAATACTCATAAAATCAAAACATACATTTGAAAGTTTGTAAGTCATTCTATTAAAAAAAGAATGGGAACTAGAATTCAGAAAAAATTATTGTGATAAGACATGGCGCCAAACATTGGAAACTTTCTTTCTTGCGAAAGATTACTGACTAAAAGTCAGCAACCCTTACTATCTCGTAGATAGTAAAGGGGAGATAGTATCTCCCCTTTGTGAGTACAAAAGGTTTACGATACCGCATGCTGCGTGGGGAGTGCCTGGTGCTCCCAGAGGGGGAAAGAAATTTTTTCCTCAATCCTAAAAGCGCCGAGAGGAAAGAATATTTTGACTTATTAAAATTATTGAAATATTAGTTAAAACCTGTCGCAAACGTCTAAATATTGCATTGTTAGGCGAGTACGAACGATTCCCAAAATTTCAAAGCTCTAGCTTGATGGGAAGTTGGTTAAATTAACGATCGCAAATTTGATGACACACACACACTCACACACACACACATACACCAAGTGAAATTCAGAAAAACGTTGTAAAAAACAGCAACGAGTCGATGATTCAGAAAGCTGTTTATCGCTATTTACTCGCAACAAAAAAGATTTCTTGCGGGAAAAAAAAAAAAAAAAATGGAGGAAAAAAAAAAAAAAAGATTTGGAAAAGCGTTGGAACGATTGTATCACCCTAAAAGGTGATTAACAAAAAGTGTTATGTTGATGAATAAAAAAAAAATTTGCAAAAAAAATGTTGTTTTCAATTTTAGACTCGGGAGTTATTGATCGATGTGTTATATATATAAAGCCAATAGTTTACAATGTTGATGACGAACAATCATTTCAGGTCCTGATACCTCCAAAACCCCATAGTGTGGAACAGTGGTGAAATTAGAAAAATGAAGTCGCAGCTTATGAATCTTAATCATTTGACTGAAATTCAAAAATAAGAAATCCGTCTCTAATCGTAATTCTTTAAATTCAAGGCCAAAATTAATTCCTGTTAACCAACCAACCTAAGAGTGCCTCCCTTATATATTTAGATCTTTACTTTTATTAACATATTACATTAAAAATCTGTTAAAAAAAAAAGAACTTTCAATAAATGAACACATGTGTAATACATCCGAACCCAGACACAGGTTGATAAATTATTCTTGGTTGTTTTGGAAACTAAACGGTTAAGTGAAGAAGAATTTTAATATTGGTAAATGATATATTAATGTAGATAAAACACATAAATCATAAGGCAAATACATGTTTTCTTTACAAAAATTAGTATGCTCAACAGAAACGGACGTTTATTTCCCTAATTTGTCATATTTGACCACAACTAATGGTTAAGTGAAGAATTTTTTTGTTTTGTTTTTGTTTTATTGAAAATGCTTTTACAGAAAAAAATATTTTTATCTTTAAAATCTTGATCCGCCAATGCTACGCCACTGTTTATAATTTAAGTATAGTAATGTTATGTATTTAAATCAATATTTTTAGTTCTTATTATTTGTTTTGATGCTCTCTTTTTAAAAAAAATATTCAGTTGCAGTTTTAATTTTTGTTACAAAATTTAAGAGGTATAAGTTCTCTCATTTATAGTTCTTGTTTTTTTTCCCTTGGCAAAGTGATCAGTGAACCGATAACTGGTTATAAGTTGTCACTAATATCGAAAATTTACAAGTTTAAATAAATTCAAACTTCGACAAACAATTGATTTTAGCAAAGTGATTAAAATTTCAAACTGTGAAGTGTGAACTAATTTCTTTCCTCCATTTTTTAAAAAAACTTCATTTTTCACTCGTGCGGTTCTTGGCATCATGCCAAATATTTATCTTATACTGTCAACTTTTGAAAACAGTTGCATTAAATGGATCCTGTGAGTGAGTGAGTGAATGTAAAGTTTATCGGCGCAAGAGCCAGATATGGCTATGCTGTGCCGAACAAGATTAAACTGTGGTTTAGAAGTGAAGTTGAAAAAACGATAAAAAGTGGTTGACAAGAAGGAGGGTCGAAAATAGAGAAGGATTGCTAGGGTATCCCGGGAGTGCGTCACTCGTGTTTACCAAAGACAGTAAACCCCATGGGAAAGAAAAAGATCGCTAAGGTGCCTCGGGGTCATGATGCCCGTACTTACCTGAAAAAGGCAAGTCCCTGAGGTCCCCTGATATTATCCCCAGGGGCAGGGTGCCCGGCTATAATTAAATGGATCCTGATCATTCAATGAGGAAGGATAAAACTGTATGCTGAAATTTTTTTTTTGAGCATTTACGTATGCTAAACTTTTTTTTTTCTCATCACTCCTTGTAATTTTTCTTTGGTTGTGTATCAAGGTAAATGTCCACTTTAGATAAACATTAACCATACCCTCCGTCCAATATTTTGGATTTTGACAGATTTGATTTTGTACGGACCGTGTCCATTGTTCACGTAGCTGTAAATTCTACTAGAGGTCACTGAGCTCGCTTGGCCACAAAAGTAAAGTATTTATTAATGACGAAATGGCAGCGCATTGGCGTTTGACCTTCTATTTATTAATATTCTCCTTCACCATGACAGCGTGTCACTTGAAGAGTTCTCCGTATTTCAATATTATGAATAAATTGCAGTGTACTAAGCATTTGCTGTCTGCAGTAAACAACCCGAATTCGTGAACGCAAATATGAACTCAATATATTGCTTATTAGCCATCCAATGGGCTATTGTTTTAATTGGATCACTTTTAGCTTACCAGTTCACATTTAGTGTACCAAATCACTTATCAATTTTTTAGCGTTTGCTTTAATTTTAATATAGGAAAAGTTTACTATATTGTTTATTTTTCGATATTTCATCGTTTACTTTAATTCTTATATTTAATTAAATAATTTAATAATAATTATAAAAAAAGAGCACCTTGGGTGGTTAAATCTGTTCTTTGCAAAACTTTGCATAGAACGTTCTGTTCTGTTCTCACCATTCTTATAATACTTTGCTTTTCTTTTATTGTTATGTGGTTTATTCTCTTAAGTTTAAACGTTAGTAAGTCACGCACTGCCATGGTGGCTAAGAACAAATAATAAACAGAAGCTGGAATTCCAGTTCGTTGCCATTCGCTATTAATAATACATCCTTTATTTTTGCAACCAATCGAGCTCTGCAACAACTAATTAGTGTGGATTGCCATTGCATAACGTTTTATAAAGGTTTTTACATGTCATATATTCAAATGCAACAGTTTACTTCTTTTAAGCAATTTGAAACGTGGCTGAAATTAATATATTGGTATTAATTTCGTGTAAATTATTCCACTCAAAAAATGAATGAATGCTGATTTATACGTTTTTGAAAAGTTTAGTTTCATAATTTGTATCTAATCTCAGTGAATTTTTATAACTATACTGAACCATTCATTTAAAAAATGAATATATTAGATTACTTATATTTTAGTATCTCTCTTAGTTATAGCAATGTTCACATTTAAAGTTAAAAAAAACTTTTAAGGCTACGTCATTTGATAAATAACTAATAATATAAATTGTTTAAATTTTATTTTTATTCTAAAATCCAAAATAACTTAAAATATTCTACATCTGAATTATGTATAAATTACGACAAGAAGGTTTTAACGATGTAACGCATTGTGAAACAACTGTAAATATATGTTGCAATATAACCCACATCATTATTTCTACACCCCATGTTAGCCAACACAAAGGTTCAAAAGCAATTTATCATTGAAACAATATTTAGAATGAGTGATAAATCCATTAGTTTCACCCACATAAAATGTCTGAGGTTCTTAAAAATCAATTCATAGAATACTTTTTTAAAATGAAATTACATTGGGTTGAAGTTTTTTAAAATTTTAAAATAAAAATGTCTGCTGCGCACATGCATATTTTTAAAATATTACAAAGAGATTTGAACTATACTAAGATACATTAACTACGTACTCAAGTTATATAACAAGAATATAAAGTGATAATATTTTTCCCAAGCCCAAACAATCCATTACCCTTACAAATTCTTAGACATTTTTCAAAGTAATTTCAATAGTTTTGAATGAGGTATTCAGAGCTTCAAGTCCTCTAATAAATTTTAAACTTAAGACAGGTAATATATTATAAGATCGCTTAAACGAACCTGTTTTAATACTTATACCTGACTAAAAAAATAAATTGAAGAATAAAGGAAGGTCTTGCGACGATGATTATGCAAACAGATTCATAAAACCTACGGTATAATTAATATAATAAAATTCAGTACAATTCTGCGAAATATATTTAGTTTGTAATATGTATAACTAATTGAAGTAGATGTCATAATTCTGGTAAAAATTCTAAAACTGGAAAACACACGAAATTAAAATTGCAAAAATATCCTAGCGGAGTTAAGAAAATTGCTTTGAAATTCTAATTTACAGACACATTTTTTTTAAATTCATGCGGCTTAAATGAAAGGTATTACCAGGTCTTTACAGAAAATAAGAAATTCATTGTAAGTTATGATCTTTTTTCCCTTCTTCTGAGTTCATTTTGTAGGTATTATTTTATTCTGTCCTAACGATTCTATTTTTTTTCAAAAGAGGCCGATTTATTTCTCTAAGCTTTTTAAAGAACTGAAGTGAATCGCGTTGTCCGTATTGGTGTAAAATAGCGTTCTTAGACGCAGTTGAAAAGAGAGTCTGTTGTATTGAATTTCACTACTTCTTAAACACTAATACTACCACATCTGTTGCGGCTATCATGCGGAATTACTTTGGAGTATAATGATCAATCGTTTATTAATATCGTATAGCGCGAGGCTATTATCAACTATAATTTTGAGCAACGGTCAAGTGGCAAGGATGACACATATGCTGGCCTCGAACTCTTCTATCTTCCACCCTTACACTATAGTCAGAACATTTAGCCCCGCTAAATGGCAGGTCTCTAGTGACATTGAGCCCACATTCGACTGAAACAGCAGGGGTAATGAGCTCCCGAACATGATCACTATTTTGCTGCACCCCCTAGAACTGACTTAATACATAGTATGATTTCTTTATATAAATCCCTCAGAACCTTCCCTTCTCTAAGTAGGGCATCATGACCCCAAAGCACCCTAGTGATATTTTTTTTCCTATGGGGTTTACTGTTTTTGGTAAACACGGGTAATACTCAACCAGGACACCCTAGCGATCCATTTTCTATTATCAACATCTATTTTCAACCCTCCTTCTTTTCAATCAATTTTTTTTATCTCTTTTTTATTTTTTCAAACATTTAGATCACAGTTACTCCTTGTTTGGAGCAGCACAGTCATATCTGGCTTATGCTTCATTAAACTTTACTATCACTCCATTAGGATGGTTTTCTTAATTATTTAGTCGCATTTGTAGTACCTCTTTTTTTCAGTAAGTTGTATAATTATTCTATTTTCCTGACTTTTAGATTTATATAGTTTTACCCTTGAAGCTTAGTATCTGTGAAATTATTTAGTTAAAAAAGAATATTTTGAGTTTTCTTATTTCTTTTCTTTTTCTTTTTTTCCCCCTCCGTCTTTTGTGAGTCTAATTTTCTGCAAAGCTTTCTATTCAGGTGATTTAAAATAATGCTACGTTTTACGAGTTTGTTTCCTTTACACGGCTAGTTCCGATATTGCGAGAATAGTCAAAGTCTAATTAAGTTTAATAACTTTGTCATCTTGTGCAAGTTAAAATGAAATATATTTCTATCAAATACATAACATATGTACAGTCGATGTGCGAAATTTAACATTCAGAAAGACAGAAACAATTACCTGAGATAGAATACATTTGTTACAGATTAATGATTTACTTGTATGTACTTAATTCTAGGAATTACTCAATCCTTATAACTAATCAGTCGCTCAATAAAATAAGAACGACAAATATTCTAAATAAAAGATAAAATAATATTTGGTTATTCCCTATTATATAATTTTAACTATATAAGTACATCTTTTTGATATAGTCATTAAGTTCGATATGGTGCATTGAAAGATACAGGGGTTGGACAAAAATATGGAAACACCTTTTAAAAAACATGTTTCTTTGCTTAATATGGTGTAGGAAACCCGTTGGCATCCAAAACAGCTTGCAGTCTTCTCGGAATGGATAAATACAGTTCCTGTATGTGTGCCAAGGGAATATTATACCATTCTTCCTGCAAAACGGTGGCAAGTTCAGATAACGATGTTGGCGGTGGATAACGAGAACGCACTTTCCGTTCCAATGTAGACCACAAAGGTTCGATAATATTAATGTCTGGTGACTGTGGTGGCCAGGGGAGATGGGACAAATCCTCCTCGTGCTCAGAAAACCAGTCCTGGACAATGTGAGCTGTGTGAACAGGGGCTTTGTCGTCTTGGAAGACACTATCACCATCGGGGAACAAAGTTTGTACCATGGGATGAACTTGATCTGCCAAAATGTTCACATAAGTCTTGGCAGTCATGTGCCCTGACCAGTTATCATGGGGCCAGCAGAGAACCACGATATGGCTGCCCAAACCATAACAGAACCCCCGCCATGTTTCACTCTTGGCAACAAGCAGTCTGTATTATAGGCTTGAGATGGCGTTCTCCAGACGTAAACTCGGCCAGAAGTGGGAAACAATGTGAAAGAAGACTCGTCAGACCATATTACACGCTTCCACTGCCCTATAGTCCAGGCTTTATGACTTAAACACCACCTTTTCCTGTTACGGGCATTAGCATCACTGATGAGTGGCTTCTCAATTGCAGCACGGCCAGAAATTCCCTGTTTATGAAGCTCCCTTCTAATTGTTTTGGTACTCACAGGGTTCTGTAACACAACATTCATTTCAGCAGTAACTTTTGCAGCTGTGGTCTTCTTATTTTTCGTCACAATTGCCCTTAATGATCGTCTGTCACGATCACTCAGCACACACTTTCGTCCGCGCTGTGATTTAGCAGATGATGTTTTTCCGCTTTTCAAATATGCGGAATAAATCTTCGATACAGTACCTCTTGAAACACTAAACACCTCGGCTACCTTGCTTACGGAAGCACCTACCATACGTGCTCCAACAATTTGCCCACGTTCGAAGTCTGTTAACTCTGACATAATGCAATGACAACCTCACATAACAGTACTCCGACAACAACTGAACTGTTTAGCACATTTACGAAGTTGTATAGGTGGCGTTAGTAGTCAAAAATGCCAGCGCCACCTACATATTTCATTAAAATCAATCTTTCTTTTCAAACATGCATTTTACAAGGTGTTTCCATATTTTTTGTCCACCCCCTGTATATTTCAATCCGTTTTATATCAAAATTCTCGTGAATTTAAAGGGCTCACTAACATTCTAGCCTCAGTTTTTTTTATTGTAAAGAATACTAGATTTAGTGATTAAAACAACAAGAATACGCATTTGGTATATATCATTTATCATCAAACAGCCAGAAACATGTAGTACACTACATTATTAAATGGGTTGTCCAGATTGTAAGATTATTTGGAGACAGTTATATTCATTTTTTGATTCCTGAGCTCGTTTCATAGCAGAATTACGATTCGTTTTAGGGAGAATCGTCGCAAAAACAATTTTTTCGAAAGTTAAAATTTTATGTTTTTGGATTGGTCGCTCTTGTCCCGACTTTGACATGACTCCTCATTAAAAAAAATTGTTATGCTTGTTAAATGGATTACTGAGTTTTGTTTTGAAAATCATTTGTGCGGAGATTGAGTACTCTAGTTACTATAAATAAAGACTGAATCAACACTATTTGCCCACTTTTACTGAAGAAATGTGCGGTAAACCAGAATAAATATTGCAAACGATTTTATATAATTTTATCAAAGTCATTAATTACAAAACAAAGTCAAAAAAATGTTTCATTGAAAATTTATTTTGTAAAAATCATATATATTAGTTTAATTCCAAATTCAATTAATATTTCAAGACATTTTTTTAAAGAAAAACAAATCTTATTTCAAAATCTTTCATAAGAATTGTCTCAGTGAAAGCTGAAAATTGAGAGCTTAGGATAATTTTCCTCAAAACAACTTAAGGCTTAAAATATCACAAGATCATTTGGATAAATAAATTGCTTTAAATTATTCAGAAATTGTTTAATAGTTGTTCCATTTTAAAACGATTTGATTAGAAAAATATCTCATTAAACGGTAAAAGAACAAGAATATGAATCAAATTCTATAGATAACTACAAATATCTATCATGTATTGGTCTAAAGATAATATACTACATGGGTTGTGTTAATGTTATAAAACATCAGCTGAAGTATTTATATTCATTTATTTAAAGAGCTGGGGGTAGTTTTTTTCGAAATGTCAGATAGACTGCAAGTTTCTTCTTATATTGGATAAAAGTGAAACTGTACGAAATGTTATCTAACTCCAATAAAACTGTAGATTTTATTTAGATATAGAACAAGAATTAATTTCATCAATCACAAAGCCTGAGGCTACACAATGTTTTCTCTTCCGTAGCGTAAACAAATTACCATCTTGCCGACTTTTGAGCAAGCTCTGAATAATTGGACATTCGAAAAATATATTCCAATTAATTATCTCGTGGTTTTAGAAGTAAAATATTTTTTATCGTTAGTGGTTTCAATATCGTTACGTAAAAGGGAGGCTTATGCTTACAATTTATAAATTATGTGATATAAACAAATAGTTAACATCTATTCTGTGTCTCTCCATCTACATATCATATACAAATAGAGATTTCTTTGGAAATCTTATGCAACTATTGACCTTCCTCTTGTTTTGAAGTTCAAATGAACAAAAGTTAATCAGCAGCGGAATATAACCGTAGATTATAGAGTGAATTACAAACTAAACGCGCGATTCTCTTCTCTTCCTCTCTCCCTCTCTCCCTGCACACACACACACATACACACATATGTGTGTGTATATGTACACACACACACATATGTACACACACATATGTACACACACATATGTGTGTGTGTGTGTGCATTCAGAGAATAGAAAATAGTTCAACAGCCCTCACTATCTCTTAGAAAAGATTATAGTTGTATATTTAATATCAATTAAATATTCACGAAACAAAAACTTTTAAATCCTTATAGCTGACTCTTTTCATAATCTTTTAAACAGAGTCTAATAACAATTAAAAGACAAAAAGAGCAAAGTATTTAAAATTAGATATTCTATCGGACGAATATAGTCGCTAAGAAGTACTACAAAATCATGCGGTTAAAAGCTTACTATGTGTCAAGCTCGTAAAGCTCTTTCAGCATAGTTACAGAAATGCACTATGTGTTCAAGTTTATAAGGTTCCAAGTGACGGCCAAATATATATCATTACTTTCTGGGAACCCAAAATTTCCTATACGCAGAAAAAATTAAAGACATTCTATTAAAGAAATGTGTGTCAATTCATTAAATATCCATCATTCAAAGCTTCCAACAGCTGTTTGGTGAAGATGATTACTAGCTACAATATGGGTTTAAAAATTAGATAGCGGGATTTTTCAGTCAAACAAAGGCAGATACAAAATGACTCAAGGTCACCCAGTTACACCTGCACGACATGTTAAGTTAATATAGTTCTATTCAATGTACTTCGATATATATGAAGGTCAAATATATATCATTACTCACTAGAAACCCATAAAATCCGATAACCAAAAAGTCAGGGACATTACATTAAAGAAAATCCTTAGTTCATTAAACATCAATCAATCTATAAAATACTCAAGTTCCCACAGCTTTTTCACGAAAAGGACTTCTGTATAAAATACAAGGGAAATATAACAGAGAGGAAAAAATTTTCTGTCAAACAGCAGTAGACATAAAAATGACTCAAGGTCATAAAGATAAAAACAACACGATGCGATAATGTCATAAAGCCTTGTACAACATACTACAAGATATATGGCAGTCTAATCCATATCATAATTCCCCAGAAACCCCAAAAAATTCAATACCCAGAAAGGCTGGGGAGCATTATCTCAAAGAAAATCCATTTGCAGTCAATAGGTATCCTTTCTTGTCGCAATTTCGGAACGACCTCAGCCTGACAAGTACTTTCCTTTCTAGCAAGTCATTTGTATTCCTATCAACTAATACGTGCGCTGAATTAAAGGATGGGGCTCATGGTAGAGACAAAATAGGGCTATTCATGTCCACCCGCCGTATATGCAGGGGCGCACCGTTTCTTTAGGTAAATTGAAATGTTGTCTTATACAGCGCTGTAAGGAATGCAGGCTGTTTTGGATACATGAGCAGAATACACAGGAGGTTATTTTGTAAATAAGTATTATTCCAGAACTTCGAGGCACGAAAATAAGATTTAAAATTGGAGCTGGTAGTAAATTTAATTCTTTTTTTTTTATGATTGAAGTTTGGATGGGAAATATGTGTGCGTGGTGTATAATTTGAATATGTGGGATGGCTGGTAATAAGCACGTCTTTAATGGCATACCCTGAAGTTTAACGTATTATGATTGTACTGTGCAAATATATCAAGATTTTTAGTATGGAAATATAAATTTTTCAGAGGTACATTATATTCATACTCAAAATAGGTAAGACAGCCGTTTCCCTACATGGATAGTTGAAGAGATTTGAATAATGCTGTTGATATAACGACATTACCAAGCCTTTTTATTCCATTTGTGGAATAAATTTACATAGAAATGTATGAAAAGTATAATTTTACAGTATTGTGAAAGTACTGTCCGTTGTTTCATTTTACTATTAATCAATTTTTGCATACGTCATAGGTCTTTCTAATGCATTTATGGACATTTTATTGAATGATTTTATTTCTATTATATTTCATTGAATATGTACTTTATATATATTATTTTATTATTCGATTATATTTTATTGAATATATTTACATGAAAGTCATAAATTTAGCCAAATATATCTCATATAACTGTTATTTAAAATAAATATTTGTATTGTTGTTATTATCATTTGAATTTTTATATGTTTATTGGATTTGCATATTTATATTTCCACATTAACTGAAAAACAAATCAAATAATCAAAAATGCTTATTTTATAATGCGAATCTCTCTTATCATAGGAGAAAATCCAAATCAATACAATAAAATTTAATGCAATATTTTTAGTTTATTATTACGTCATTAAGAATTCGTTAGTCTATGTTACATACACACACATTGCTCTTATCAGGTTATATATTACTTTATATATATTTTATTACATTATTTTAGTTTACAAATAAAAATATTCTATTAAGTTAAAACAATAAATAATTTAAATATATGTTGAAATATTCGAAACTAGTTTAATTTCCTTGATTTGAACATAACAACATTACTTACATTCAATATAAAATGTTGAATGTACTATCATGAAAAAGTGTATCAGCTTTAAAATCTTTTGCAATTTTCACCGCATGTGGGCAAGCTTAGTATTAATTGTTATGGCTCAAAAGAGAATTTTATGATGAAAATGGATTAAATTAACTAAATGAATATAGTTAATTAACCTCTAAAATAATTTTGCCCATTATAGAATACAAATTTTTCCTTTACTTGATTTTCCATTGTGTTAACATTAACTTGAATTTGAAAATTTCGCATAATTCTGCTGGAAAGTTTCTGAATTAATTGGATACACTAACGGGTTTAATAAAGAATCTCCTATTGCTAGATGAGAATTTCAAGCATTCGAAGACAAAAAAATATTTATTTAATTTTTAAAAAAATTTTTGCGCCAAAGAAAATGATATTCCATTACGTTCATCACATAAACAGAGCCAAGAGCAGGCCAACTGAGCAACAATCATATCCAGTTGTGCCTGTGGCGATAGGAATGAGAAGAAATTCTTTTGTATTTAACTTTTTGCTCCTTGTTAAGTAAAAATTAGGGTTTGGTAGGGAGCTCTCGACGAATGCAGATGCATTTGATAAATTATAGGAGACATTAACATGTAGTCTCATTCATTTTTATTTTTCGACTTTATTCTGAAACACAAGACATCACTGGTAGTGTTTCTCTTTAATACAATATATAAACATGTTGAAGAAAAAGAAGATAAACCTCATGTGCGGTTCAAAAAATACCTACAGTAGGAAAGGAGCTATTCAGGATAGTATTGTATTATGTAGAATATTTTTTCTAAGAAGTCTATGGGTATGACACCCTTTGTATCTCAATAAATCGTTTCTTTCCTAGATTATATGATTGTCTTTGATTTCTTTGAAACAAGATTCAGCGAAAGCAACCTATTTTGTCTTTGTTTCTTGGTTTCCGTTTCATTACGATGATTCCATGTCTTATCGATTGTGACAACTGAACGCAAAATGACTACAACAACTCGACGTGGCTGCCCTCTAAACTAAACTATGAAGCAGTGTCAAATTTGTTTTTTCGCCACGTAACAGATAGTAACACACAATGGTAACACTAACCTTCCTCAGCTGTGCCATCTTTTATCAAAAACAGGCACATTTGAAAACACACACGCACTCTTTCAGCATTAGACGATAACTTTTAAAGTTAAAATTTCTTAAACTACTATGGAAAAGAAAGGGGTACATTCCTGTGTATGTGTTTAAACAGTTTTTTTTATAGAATTAAAATATAATTATATGTTCGAATTTAAAATGTTTTTTTTTCCTTCAAAACACCAATTGAATCAGACGATATACTCATTGATAGTCTCCTTGTTTTATTCTCTCACTCCCCAAAACTCATATATAACTCCATGGATATTTGATTCCTAAGCTATCTCTCCACCACTTCAGCACCAAAACGAGTCTCTAACTACAAAAATCAACCGTCCTCCCCAAATAGAAAAGTTTGCCAAGGTAACATGAGGAGGGGAATTACTCCGAACCAATCGCTTCCTTATACACTTTCGCACCCCAATTTATTTCCAAGGATGCTCCCATGGGATGCAACACTTGATTGGGGCTGGCTTCTTTTCTCGGAATCCTATTTCGCCAATTGTCTTTCCACTCTCTCTACGCATCTCATTAGGATGGCAGACTTAGCAACGGATTACAAGAGACATCGTATCGCCAAATACTCTGGAGTCCGAATGGAGTATCGCCAAGAGGGTAGTCTTATTAACAGTTCGTAATTTTTTTGTTTGGTGCGAAAGAAAGTGTGTCTGCAAATGATACTGGGCTGAATTGGCGTTGTTTTACAAGTTGTCAATTGGAAACAATGTCTTTTGGCGATAAAGGAATTCATTTATAACACAGGCCAAATGGTTGCAATGTATTAGGATAGAAACAAATGAAGAAGTATTATTACGAGTTTACTACATTTGCCTAGTATTTTATGCGGAACATATTATATTCAATATTATTTCATCTCTCAGTGTTTCTTTATATTTTGTCATTTTCGGCAAAATATATAGGATGATCGTATTATATGGAAATATTTAAATATACATGAAGGTATATACAATGAATTTTTATTTACTTAATATTTTAGGCGATAAAACAATTCTGGAAACATAGAAATTCTGGAATTGAATTTAGTAGTACCAATGTTTTACATGATATCATTCGGAAACAAAGTTTGTTAATGAGAATAGAGTGCATTTATATTATAAAGCTGGTGAAATTGCACTCACATACAGTGCTTTTGAAAAGTCGCGAAGGAGTATTATAAATTTCCGACAATTGTTTCATATTTTATTATGAGAAAACCAATTTTGAAATGCAGATATTTTAAAGTAATATTAGATTTGAATGTTGTTTTGCGTGCTGTTAGTTATATTTTGGATGAATGCATTTTGTATTTGTGTATACGCTATTTATAAAGAAAGATATGATATTATAGTAATAAGTTATTCAGTAGAATCTCATAACACATTGTAGACATAGTTTCAGTTATTATATTTGGCGTAAATAATAAAATATTTTTGGATATTAATTAGGTTGCCTTTTTTCCCCTTGAAAATCTTATTTGGTATTGTGAGTAGTTTAGAGATCTATTAATATCGTCCTTCGCAAATTATAAGCAATTGAATAATTTTGAAAATTAATCAGAGTTTTTGTTTTTAAGTTAATAAATCTTAATAAGTATTGTGAGTAATTTAGAGATTTATTAATATCATCCTGCCCAAATCTTAAGCAAAGAAATAATGTTAGAAATTAAGTAGAGTTTTTGTTTTGTAACAAGAAATCTTATTAAATAACGTGAATATTATTTAACAATACAATGAAATTTTAATATTTTCCTACACACATTGTAAAATCACAAATTATGGCAAGTATCATTAAGGCTATTTATAAGAGTGCCTACAATCCTAAGAATTTACTTAAAAAGAAAAAAAAAATAATGATTTAATGCCGAACTAAAAATCGATAAATGTATTTTGTTGAAGTTATAAATGTTTCTTATTTATTTATTTCGAAACAATAGAATAAATTCAAGATATCGCATTTAAAAGACTAAAAATATTCTGCTCCTTCAGCCATGTTGTAGAAATTCGTGGATTGATTGCTGTTTTTTAAAACAGTTGTTTAAGTGATATTTAAACACATTTAGCAACGTTTCACAAATTATATATTGATCCTCAAATGTGGCTATCGACTCAGTAAGAATCATCCTTCCATTTAATTAGGTTTCAGGAGAATAAAAATTATATAAAGAAGTCTACCATGATATGGGGTCATCAATAGATTAAAAAATACTACTTCGTATTCTTCCAAAACTAGAAAATAGTTTCTATTTAGAATTATTTACAGCTCAAATTATGGAAAAGGCTTAGAACATGGAACAGAATAAATGAACCAGAAATTGTACGAAAATACTGTAAGCTATTTTTTTTAAGAAAAATAATAAGACTTTCTATATTGTTGTATTAAAAAACACACATAAGTGCGTAAGTGATACTGTGAGAAAGTAACTTTGTTCTAAGTATATTACAATTTACCATTCTATTCAGCAGGAATGCAAAATATATTTATACTTTATAAGATTAATTATTATACATTTGAAAAACTTGAAAGGAAAAAAAAATATTATTGATGGTGTACAGACTCTTCGTTAATGAAAAATAATTGACGTTTTTATGACGCTTTAGAAATTTTCTTTGATATACGAGGTCCAGTAGAAAAATTAACTTTTAAAATTGCTTTTATGTATATAATATGATAATTAAGTGTAAGCAAAATCAAACGAGAATACAAATTATAATCACTAACGCCTTATTTAAAAATGATTTAGAACTAGAAAAATTACAAATTAGTTTCTATTAATACTATAGAATTAATAGGAAAACCCAGTAAATTATCACATTAACCAAAATTTAAATAAAAATTTTATCCTTAGTTAAACAAAAAATATTGTAATGAAAGTAAGCCAAAAATTTACATTTATTTTATTATACATTACAAAATTAATTCAATACAAATATCAGTCATAAATTAAAAATTTACAAAAAATTTAATAGCCATACATCCTTAAAAATCATAAATCAAATCAATAGGGGGAAAAATCTAATAATAAAACAAAAAAAGAGATAACGTAATTTGATACTATTCCATTCTGTGCAGAAAAAATTTGGGTTTTAACTAGTTTTATGGATCCAACCATTGTCTCTTCAGCAATTACACTTTCATATATATAACGAATTTATTACGTACAATTAAATATCTTGTCGACTTTGAATGAAATGCCTTTCTTTTAAATATTATTATTTGATTAAGTTTCAAAAACAGTCTTGGCCAATTTCATATTTAATTATTTATTTTATTGCAGCGGAGAGAGAGAGACCATTTCCACTCACGGGAGATACAACTTTGCCATTGGATAAAGAATAAGAGAACAGCAAGAGCGTAAGATTATGAATAAGTGCGTTTTCTCGCAAAGCAGCAAGTTATACAGCAGGGAATTTTCACAATAAACGTCATAGAACACGTGGGAAGAATGGGGGGATTTCGAGGAAATTTAAGTGCAGACATAAAGTCTAGCGAGGATTTTCCCTTCAGTTCTGAAGCCGTGTGAACCGCATTGTCAGCGAATTTTTAAGAACGCGTGATTGCATAAATTAAGTTAAAAAGGAATGGAATCAGGAAATAAGAATGAACGCTTTACTTTTAAATAAGAGAATGGTAAAAATCAGGAAATTAAATTTATTATTAAAAGAAACTAATATTAATTAAAGTTAAATCATATATATATATATATATATATATATATATATATATATATATATATA
>BMAW01111770.1:205880-241595 GCA_019974015.1 Nephila pilipes
ATATATATATATATATATATATATATATATATATATATATATATATATATATTATAGCAAACCTTCATTAGCTGTTTTAAAGTATAGCTAGGAGGTATCGTACAAAACATTTAAAGCATAAATACTTTATTAGTTTTTTTTTCACTCCTTAATAGAAATATTTATTTAAAAAGTGTGTATTAGTACACAAAAATTATTGCTTACTTCTTGTATCGGTCATTTTTAACACATAATCATCATTTCTGATCCATGAGTCCACAGAGACATATTCTTTTACAAACGTAGGGAGATGGCACCGAAGAACTGCTGTGTTACCCCTTACAACGAAATCGTCATAGACTTGAGGATTGAATCTTTGTTTGATCACTAAAAAAAAGAAAGAGTTTAATTAGATTTAAAAATGCAAGGAGAAATTAAAACTTTGATAAATTACCAAAGTTATTTTTTTAAAAAAAATGTTATTTAAATCGTTAAAATTGTAAAAGCAATCAGTCAATAAAAATATTATTATGTAAGATATATTTCAGAGAAAAATCTTTAATAAAAAGAACTATACATTTATATTACATGTCTTGCAGTTTATTTTTTCATTTGCAATGAAAATTATCACTATAATTTTTATCTCTTTGTTATTATTTTTGTGATTGTATCTATATGTCTGTTAATTTATAAAACTATAATTAATGTGGAAATTTTTATTGTTAAGAGATTAACTTTTTTATTTGTATTAAAAGATTAAATTTATTATTCGGATTTGTGTAAAAGATTTTATAGAAAGTTTTTTTCTTTTATAAATCAAAAATATATAAAAAATTTTATTTAACAATTCTCGAAGATATAGTTCTTTTACTAAAATGTTTTTTTAATAATTTAAATATTCTTTTCAAATATCGTACATTCACTACAAAAAATTCTATCTTTTTCCTCAACTCAAGGTATCTTCTTACACTCAAAACGAATTATTTAGAAAAATTTGTTAATAATATTATTTTTTCTCTTTCATACCGAAATTATATAAGAGGGAAATTAATTTTTACTTAAGTTTTATTTTGGACGCTTTATTAAAATTCAAAATTCTACGAGAGATAAAAATTAATTTAAATGAATTAAAAAGTGCTCTGTATTAAAAATTCTAAAATCTATAATTTTAAATTAGAAAGTATAAAATTAAAATTGTGGCGATGTACTGCGAAATTTTAGAATTAATGTTTTGATATATATATATATATATATATATATATATATATATATATATGTCTGTGTGTGTGTGTCTGTGTGTTTGCGTGTGTGTGTATGTAAAATACTTTAAAAGTATAATGATAGAATATATAAAGGGTATCACAGATTTTGACAAATGGTTGAAGGTATGACTATATGAGAATTCAAATTTTGACTTGAAGGGAAAGGGCATCAAAAATATTTTTAAGCAAAAAATAACTTTTTATAATCGGCAATTTTAAATACAAATCATAAAAGTTGAGCATATAGTATAAATCACAATATTAATGTTTTGAAATACAATATATTCTTAAAAGAAATAAATGAAGATATAATTTAAAAATATCATGACATGAATAAAATATTTCACAAATTTTGATAAACTTTTCTCAAACTGGAATCTTTAAATAATTTAAAAATATAAGTTTTCAGAGACTTATTTTTTTTACTTCGTAACGTAATTATTATACTTATAAACGATTATGTCAAAAAATAAACTAATACAACGATATTTTAATGAAATATGTTTTTCTAAAAGCATATATAATGAAAAATTTTATTTTTCTGAAAATGCTGTTTATATTTACAAACATTTTTGGGCGACATAAAGTACCATATTTACCAATTTTTTCATCTAAATTGGGCACAAATCACATACAGCAAACATAGCCATTATATGGAAACTAAGAAACGTACATTCTTATAGGCAATAATTTCAAAAAATTATTTTAACAAAATTGAGTAATTTGAAATAGATTTATATCTTAATTAAAGGATATTTTTTTATAATGATTGATAAAAGATGAAAATATGAAGCATTTTCTTCTAAAAACAATTGTTTAAATCTATTTCGGCATTTTTGAAACATCTAGACGTTGAAAATTGTCTCGATTTAGAATTCTCGACGTTTTGCACATAAATATTTGCTTATTCATTGTGTTTTAATGAACGTGTAATAGCGCTCACGTTTGTTATTATTGTGTTTAAATGCTTTGTTAACTAAATTTCCAGCGTCTTCAACTGCACCGCTTTCTAATAATTGATAAATAAACATTAAATGTAAGTAATTTGTTTGAACAACACCTCTTTAACGAATATGGAAGAAATATTGTTTGTGATGTATAAATTAACGGAAATGAATATTTACTCTAGGTATCAAAACAAATGCTGAATAGAAGATCTGAAGACATAAGGATGGGTAAAAATTGCTGAAATATTCACTGCTTTCTATAAACGGGTTATGAATGGTAGTCCAATTGATTGTCGCACGTTTTCTTTTGAAATTTTATATTATTTGATACGTAAGCGCCAAGTACACAATTTAAATTGCAAACAATACTTTTAAAAAGACGGTTATTGTGTCTTCTCCGCAATTCATACGCATTTACTAGAAATACGCGGTATTTTTTAGAATGAATATGCAATCATCATATTAATATATATAATGGATTAATATAATACAAAATCCCCAAATCAAGAAACAATACAAAAAAGAAACTAATCACTTTAGAAGAGAAAAGTTATTGTTTAAAACGAATTTTAACTATTAATACAACTCAAATAAACGATAAACATTCTTTGTGAATTTTAATGAAGATATCCATAAATAAAGAATAAATAAATAAATTTATATTGTTCATAAGAATGTCAAATATAAATTTCCTTGCTAAACAATCATTCTTAACAGTCTTTTTTTTTTTCATTTTATCTTTGGCATATTGTGCAAGATATAACAAATGACCCAAATGGTATTTTAAAGCAGTGTGCATTAAATATGGATGCGAAATAATTCTTTCCTGGCTAAAAGTTCATCTGAATAATGAATAATACAAACGAAATTTATGTCAAAAGCTTAAGTTCATTTGTCCATTTTATAATTGGAACGGTCACGAAATTTCCGAGTGGAGGATTTATTCATTGCTCACAACTGTCTAACTGATTAAATTGCCACCACGAATTTCTTTAGGAACATGGATCATTTTGCTATATCCTGATTAAACTCCGTACGGATGATTTTAATCCAGTCAGAGGATGCGATTAACATATTGACAGAACGCAATTTTTCAAGGTTCGTCTGTGTAAAAATCTCTCAGCATAATTTTGCAGTTAACATCAATCCTTTGTTACACTTGTAGAAATACAATACTGCAAACAATGTAAATCCCTCTAATTATTTATACTGCTAAACGTTCAGACGTTAATATAACTCATAAGCATTAAAAGTTTTTAATTGATCTATGATACACACATACTTATTACAATATCATCAACACAATTATGCAGTATATAGCAGTATTATATCATATATCATACATATATGGAGATATATATATGTATAAAGTATGTATATGTGTTACATATATATATATATAATGAGAGTTATACAAGGTATATATATAAATTATTATATAAGAGAGGGAGAGGAAGAAGAGTTATTATTATTATATATATATATATTATGTTGGCTATTAGTGTATGTATTTTATATGTATATTATGCTATATATATATATATATTTATGCCATGCATATATATATATATGAGAGATACAGTTACATATTAGAGGGTTATTATATATATATATATTATATATTATATATACATATATGTTGTGTATATATATGCATATAACACACTGATCTGAAGAACCTTTCGGAGGACTAAACCCAAAGAGATTTATGCCTGTGAAAGTGAACCAGTAACCAGGTCTCTTCTAGAGTACTAACCCTGGTTTTGAAAACAACAAAAATCTTAATTAATCAGACCAGGAAAGGTTTTTGAATGGAAGTGAAAAGGTTTTTCCATGGTGCCGCGATTGTTTGAGTGAACAAACATCTAACCTGAGTCGATGATCCCAGAAAGCCGTTTATTCGCCATTTCATCGCAACAAAAAAAGATTCTTAAAAAGAAAAAATCTGTGGAAAAAAAAACCAAAGATCTGAAAAGCCAGAACCACTGTAATTCACCACAAGTGATTTTCAAATAAAAAAAGGCGTTATGTTTGATGATACCAAAAAAAAATCTAAGTAAAAAAAAACGTTGTTTCAATTCCAGACCTGAGTTATCAGATGATGTAAAAGTCACGAGAGAGCATAAACATACATATTTATACTATAACATACATGCATATATATTAAATTAAAGATATATAGTGAAGATATGAGTTGATAGTTAGAGGAAAGAGAGGAGTTATATATATACATATATTATTATTATTAATATTACGTACATGTATTATTATTATAATATATGACTATTATATTATTATTATACAGTATACATACATTACGTTATGCAATATACAGCATGTATTTACTATTGAGTAGAATGAGTATATTCGAGTATCATGCATAATCTCATCTACACGTAACTATACATTTAGACACAATCACTAGAATCATATAGACATAACAATCTAAATAATAAAAATAAAATCATAAAAATTACAAAACTGTATGCTACTACATCATAGATTTTTCAGACAATCAACAAAGAACTGCATATATATTTTTTAAAGAAGAGCAAAAAAGACTAAAAAGAGAAATTGTACTATCTAATCAAAAAATAGAATTAATTTGAATAAAAACCAAGAGTAAGTGAACTCAAATATCAACCTCAAAATATGCATACAAGTATGAAAACCAAGCATGGGGAAGAAGTCTGTAAATAAATAGAGAGAAAAGAACTCCTTTTAACATTTAAATTCTGATCTTAATGCTAATATTTCAGGTTTAAACTCATTTTACAGGCTCAACATCTCTGACGTGTATATAACTATCATATGTATAACGCGGTTTGTTAATATTCATTATATTTATATATAAGTAGATTTAAATTATTAAAATCGACAAATTATAAGTATTGTTCAGTTTTTAAAGAGCTGACTATTTAAGGAAAACTTTCACAAATCCTTATTTATACTGCTTATTAGAGGTCAAGTACGTAATTGACAGAAATTACGACTCAAGTAAAAGGAACTGTGCCATACTCTCAAGTACAAGAGTAAGTAAAAAATGAATTGAAGTTCAGGTAGATATTATGATGTTGTTCAGAGTAGGAGCAAAGAGATCAAATAAGAAGAGGAGATCACATATATATATCGAAAGTTGAAATCCATGAGATCATGCATAAAGGGAAGAATCCAATTTGTATTTTGACATATTGGTGATCTTTTCCAAAGAAAATTGTTAATAGTAACAGTCCAAAATTCATACTAAAAAAGAAAGATAAAAATAATAGTAAATGCGAAGTATGTGGACTACGAAAAAATAATTGTCTGTCTACTGCAAATACACATATCCCACAAAATTTAGAAATTGAAGGTAACACAAATGAATAAAGTATATAATATAAAATGATAATTATCCAAACACTGAAGCATTATAGATTAAGTTTTTTTTAGTTTAGTTTTTAGGTATTAACGTGCACTGAAGCAACACGAGGTTGTTATTCGACGGATCTCGTAATTTTGACTCGCATGAAGGACGAGTATCAATGATCTGGCTGCCCCTTCCTCCTAACTCCATCACCACGCCAACGGTACTTTGCCCGGACTCATGATTTACATGTGCATGGTTGCTCACGGTGTCTATGCGGCCACCCAAGCCTGCACCCAAGACTGAGTACAATCGCCGGCAATAGAATCGAAGCCATGACACACTAGGGCTACGCGACCAACTATTAGAATCAAACATGAATGAAAATAACTGGATGTCAAGCACAATAGGATGATTACTGAGGTCAACCAATATAGATTTTCACTAGTTGCTTCTAACCTCTTTGTAGTTACTTGTGAGATGACAGTATGATAGGATAAATCAGAAGTCAAACATAAAGACAGAGATTGCAAGCATTAGAAGAAAATTCAGAGGTCGAACGGCGAAAGATTATTACAGTGCCAGTACAATAAAAAAAACCGATTTCAGATTAGGAGGAACATTTAAGTAAGTATAAGAGGAATATTTTTAAAGGTCAACATAGGTGGAAGATAATAGAGGTATCAAATTTAAGGGAATTTATTTAAAGGTCAAACGTAATGGAAATTATTAAACACAGTCAGATGATCAAGCACAAGAGAAGAAGACTTGAAAGTTTTATCCTTTACATAATAAGTACAAAATTATGATGCACCAGGTGTGATATATTAACTCAGTCTTCCAAAACAAAAAATATTTAGTAAGAGAAAACCAATATGCATTAATAATATCATACAAATTTTTTATATAATGAAAGAGATGGTTAATAATTATATATAGTTAGATATGAATGAGAAACTTCATTGAGAAAAAATATTTAATTGTATCTATATTAGTAAGGATATTTTCAATCTCTATTTTAACAAGAGAAAAAATAACTGAATTCTATATGAACAATTATGAAACAAAAATAATTTTGAACAAAAATGATTTAGAATCATATCAAAAAAAAAAAAATGAAATCAGCCTTTAAACGAGGAATAAATCATACAAGTTAAAGAATAAAAATACATTCGATTAAAAAAAGATAGAAAAGAAATGCGGATTGATTAGTTTATAACTAGTTGAAATCCAAAGGAAGATAATAGTTGGAAGAAAATGCAAACTTGTTCTGAAAAGAAATTATCTCATTAAAATGTATTACAGAGTAATAAGAAAAGAACCAATTATTAACAACAGAATGGCATCTTGGGATCGAATTTTGCACAGTTCGTAAATATCAAATTATAATATAAATAGGAAATAAAGAAACTGATTTAAATGCAAATATTCTGAGAATATAATTGTTTAACATGAAAAACAGTTACTATTGAACGTGAAAAATAATTCTACAAAAATCTATGGTTATTCAGCTGCTGAAGATTAATAACGAATTCAAAAATAGTAAATAAATCTCTAAGATTTACCAGTCCAGCTTTATAAAAGTCTGTGTCAGCACTGAGATTATAATATAAATGACTGGACGATCCGGATGATTAAGATTATACAAAAATTAGCAGGAAAACAATTGGTAATATACGATATGATAACTGTCTATAGTAACATTAACAGGTATTGAAGTTACAAATTATTTATTGTTATTTATCTGGTAATAATATTAAAAAAATACAGATTAACGAAAAGAGGAATAACGAACAACTAAAAGCTCTTTTTAAACCACGATTATACGAGATGTAATATAAATTGACTATGATTGGTGAATCTTCAGCTTATAGAAATAAAAGAGAAGAAATGTAAAAAATCTAATTCTTCAATGATGGATATAACATTAGGATACTTTTGAAATACTATAGCTACAATATATTTATCTGTTACAGTGTTATCTTTCGTTACAGAAAGAAAATTTCGTCTGATACACAAAGATGAAAATCAGAATAATTTTGTAATCGGTTCAATTTTCATTATTAACATCTTAGAAAAGATTTAAGATCTGCAGAATAATTGTGCAAAAAAGTTGCATCGGTCTATAGATAATCTTGTAACATCCACATGCAATACGGTAATGGTGTATTGAAAATAAGTGTTATTCAAAATATATCTTAAATTTGTCCTGCAATGTTTTGTCAAAATTAACCGTGATGAAAGATGAAATCATATAAGTTGTATTGAAACCTAATTGGGGATCTAAATTTGAAAATTCTACACATATCCATTTTAACAGCCTTTAGAGATGACATTAATTCAAATCTGATGTAACCTTGTACCAAGTCTTTATTATGCTCGCAAATAGTGAATAACGCAAAAAAAGGAGTAATAATTTTAGCATTATTAGATAGCCTTGATTGCAAGGTACCAAAGCAATTGTAACTTCTAGTGCCGCGATATTAATTCAAATCAATCAGATCACTACATTCATAAATAAATTTATTAAGCACACAACAAAAACACATATTAAATGCTGGAATTATTACTTTTGGAATGTTAAGATGCAAAACTCATAATGATAATGCAGTCGGATATTAATTCAAATTGAACTCAATATACTTGAGCAAATTTACGTCGTAATAATAAATGTTCAATGTAATGACAATATTCAAAATATCATTTCGGAGGCAATAAAGTGATAAGGTAAACAATAGCCCAGGAAACTTTAATGCCAAGTGACATTAATTCACCCAATTCAGAACGTATTTTATTAAATTTATGTCGCACATAACACCCATAAAACCAATAAATAATGCATACCGAATTGATTAATTTTGGAGTGTGATAAGATAACAGGTGAATTCAATTAAATTTAGTAGAAGAATTGTTTTGTTGAATATTAAAGCACATCCCATCCAACCCAACCTCTTCTTGAAATACTAGCCCAAATATTTTAACAATAAAACAACAATGATAATAATGGTAGTAGAAAAGTATTGAAAATAAAAGAATGAATCAACTCATAATAATTGAGTGTCTTAAATTAGTCGAGACATCTTACCACTTATAGTAATCTTGCTGCACGCAGTACAATCAATCTCTAAACCCATTAGGATTCGATTTATTTCTGATGTATAAGCTCAAGATTATTAAGAGCATTTACTAAACTTGTGTTACATGGGAGGTCAGTCTTATAAACTATCCGCCATTAAAATCAAAAAAAAAGTTATGTTAGCCGTACCCAAGTAATAACTCTGAATTATATATATTCCGTTTTATTCCCTAAGTTGATATATATGATGTTCATGAGGAAAATAATACTAGCAAAATGTTCATTCTTTTTAAGAAAATAGATGTTTTATTTTAGAAAGTGATTATATTACAGTTATTTGATGTTGGTGGAATTTGCATCCAGCTAACGAAAATGTACCAGAGCATACTCTAGAAGTAATAGTAGAATACCATAGATAGTAAACACATCAAAATAAAACAATGAAGAGGAATATTACTTTAATATTCTAACTTATATTTTCGGAGTTTTGAATGCAACCTTTATGCAAAAAGAAAAAAAAAAAAATTCAGAAGGATACGTTCTGCATATTTTTTTTATATAGCTACAATTGCCGAGTGGATATGGGCATGAGCTTATTGCCAGAGTTGTTTCCAACTAGTCTTGGGTTCGAGTCCTGAAGCCATAAAAAAACCTGTCTTATAGCGGAATTGATGCACTTAAAATTTGCCAAGGTTTCAAGTCCTCCTAGAAGGCTGTGGAAGTTTGAAGAGTGGGGTGCTAGCTGTCGTATAGAATTCGTCAATTGACCAATGCTTAAAATGAAGAAATCCGTTGCCAATAGCCTTCGTGTTTCTGTAAAATGCAATGGTAGTAAATACGAAAGTTGCATTTTTTGGGGTTTCGACTTTTAAATTAGTTTTGAATTTTGTGTAAATTGTTGAAAAAACTCACTCATGGTTTGTCATTCTTGAATCGCCTTAAATTTGGAAATATACGGTAAATTACTTACTAACAAAATAGGTTATGCTATTAGCAATAACAAAAATAAAGATTTGGTTTTGGATCAGTAATTCATTTCAAGCATTGGCATATTAAGCAGCTGGAAGAAGAACTGTTAATATTTAGAATCACTACTTTGCAAAAATTTAAGAACATTATTTATATAACATTGGTAATAAAAATAATAATGTTGAAAATTTATTAACGGAACGTAAAAAAAAACAAAAATTAGTATCCTGATCTAATTTAATATCCCCATAAGAGAGAGTTATGATAACTCACAGCAATTTAAAGTCTACTTTTTGATAGGAATTTTGAACTCTACAAAAGTTTCAAACTAAAAATTCGCTCAAAATTACATTCATCACAAAAGTTCTCACATTCTTGGTGAACAAAACTCAGAAGAAGAAGAAAAAAAAAAGTGCTTAAAAAATCAAAGCTGAATTACCTATCTCAAACTCACAGTTAGGGAAAAAAGTTTAAAATTGGCAGTTTGGAATCAACTCACAATGTTTAATGACTTGGAAAAAAGTGATGGATTATGGTATAACCAGTAATCGTGATATGGATACAAATTTTTCCCTACTTTTCGCTGCTTTTCTCTTTTCAGGAGAAGAATAAGCAGTTCCTTAACTTTAGTAATAAAGACTGCGATAAACCTAATAAAACTTCGCAGGAAATTGTAACACTTAATATGCAGATCCACTACCATGAGAAATTAAATTCTTCTTCTTTTTTCATTTTTACTTATCTTTGTTGTTTAGTTAACCCAAAACAGTAAGTTTCTCAGTTTATGAATTTTTATAGTTTCCGAATTTTCCATTTAGTATTGTTGAATAGCCAATACTTTTCTGTTTATTTATGGTTTATAATTAATTTTGCAAAGTGTATGTATATTATATATATATATATATATATATATATATATATATATATATATATAAGGCCTAATATGAAGGCCTAAATATGAATTTTTAGTGATATTTATGTTGAATGCAATGTCTAGTAATATTATTGAAGTAATACAAATAAGAACGCAAGAAAAACCAATTTAATTAAAATGAATTTTGACAAAAATTCAATAAAAATGCTGTTGATATTTAATTTGTGAATTATATTACAGATTTAAAACAAAATCAAAGGGGAAATTTAAACTTACACAGAATATTTCCATCATTCAGACAATTCACTGATATTTATAGAACAATTATTTGAACTTTTACAGATATGTTTGGCTATTTTTATATGATTTTTGCATTCAAAATTAAAACATTCAGTGCAACTTATAGTTGTGTAGTTATTTTTCTTCCACCTGCACAAGTTACACCGTCCTTTCTTCTTTTTTTTTTTTTTTTTTTTGGAGGTTCTTTTGAACCTGCAGCTTCCAATTATTTGAATTGACGTTTGATAAAGTTTTTATAACTTCTCGCCAATGATGGAATCAAACGTCTCTGCTAAAAATGTGGTTTCAGGAGCGATAATGCTAATTTTTTCAAAAAAAAAGTGCCTATACTTTGGTGAGTTATTGGATTATTACAATCGAAGCATAATTTGGCTGTTTATACCTGCACTGTTTAAAAAGCTATAGAAAATCGCCACAGATCATTTTAAAGTTCTCCTGGAAGCAGTATATAAGTTCCTCCTGAATTATGTACATTATTTTCACCATATTTTTCTTTTGAAAATAGAATTAATATAATCATTTTGATCGCACATTGAATGGGAACAACAATGTCTCATGCAAAAAAGAAAGGAAAAGTGCTAACTTTAAAATATTGTTTTTGTGTGAATTTAGTTTAAAACTTTTGTGAAAACCACAATAAATAATTAAAACAACTTCATTACGACTAAAGAAATGAAATAGAACATATTACAGAAATAACTTACATATTAACAAAGTTGGTGTATTCTAAACGCCAGATGAGATATTCCAGAAAAAATAATGAAAAAGAACTGATAAAAATGCGACCTTCGACTTTAAACACTAGAACCTCGCTGAATGAACTTTGGAAGGAGGGTAAAGAAGGTTCAAGTGTGAGTCACGTGATAATTCTGAAATTCACAGTTCTCTTTTTACCGAGTGGCGTACTCAGTACATCGCCCGTGTTCTTGTAGGTCAAAACATAAAATTGATACGTCTAAATATAAAAAAAATGAGATGGAGTAAGTAATAAATAAACCCGAAAGCCATAAAAATAATTTTTGATGAAAAAATATTTAGTTAAACTTCAGTTTATATTCATACATAATTTTGAAAGGATTACACGTTAATATATATTAGTGTATTTGGAGCCAAATATTGAACATATATTGGTAAGACGTTTGTCCACCCTATCTCCACCTATCAAATTCAAAACCAACTGGGACAGCCAATAGGACACCTCCCCTCAGCTTCCCAGCAACCAGTGATAAGAAAGACTTTCATCTCATTCCACTCCAGACAGGCACATTGCCAACTTGTCCAGAAATTGTCATCAGAACATCATAAGCCAATTGAAACTCTCCATTTTTGCAAACATCCAATAATAATTCATCTTCTCATTTCTACTCTACAGAAAGAGTAAAAGTCCATCAAAATCCAAGCCTTCACTCTCCACAAGAACTATGATACGAGCTTGAAGGCCGCTCGACGAAAACGCAATTTGCTTGCGTGAGTTTATCATGCAGTTCTGTAAAGGTGGGGGGGGGATTGTTTCAATGGCAAACTTTCATGGACTTATTTACATTTCCTACATTCTCAGTGTATTAAAAATGTTTCAATTCATACAAATTTTAATTTGATTTATGAATTACTTAAATTTAAAAAATAACTACGTAGCATCAACTATAATAAGCGCTGTACAGTTCTCATTTATATAAATTGGGAGAAATATATTCATTTGTAAAAAGCACAATTATAATGCATACCGGTGTCTAAAAGTTAAACATAATTGGTAATTATGAGAATACTGAAGAAGATCTATCGTAATGACGGGAAACCTGATATGCGAGGGTAAGACGGTTATACAATAAGAAAACAATGCGAAAGAATATACTAATAACTTTCATTAGCCAAAGAAACAGTATGCCGAAAACTGAGCATAAGAGGATTTATAACTTTAGTGAACCTCAAATGAAATAAAAAGTTGATGGTGCAGTTTAATAAAGTGTGTGATCTCCTCTGACAATCAGGCACGATGTTCGACGATTTCCTATACCTGTTATTACATTGTGGAACAATTGAAGGCTCATAGAGTTGCAAACATCACGACAAGCTCATTTTAGTTCTGGAATGGAGCTTGATGGTGCAGAAGGGCGGCACGTTGTCTTCCAAACATATTCCAATAGGTTTAAGGTCAGGTGAGCGAGCAGGTCACTGCTTATGTTGGATATTTTCTGTTTCAAAGGAAATCATCGATCAGGACATTGCATATTGACAAGGAACGTTATTCGTATCGTCCAAAAGTATGAAGTCAAGAATGACAGAGCCTTGAAACAGGCAAATATTAGATTCAGGGACTTTATCTCTGTATCTATCAGTAGTCACCGACCTCATTTCAGAGATACGGAGCTCTTTTTACCGTCCAGCATGATGCCTGCCCATACCATTATTCTGTTAGATGTCTTCCAATAACGTTTTCTGGATGAAAGCGAGTTCCACTTTCACGCTACATCGTTAGTCAATGAAAACCTTGGCCCGCTTTTCCAAACTGCAGTACTGATGTTCTAAACTTCAGTTTAAACGAGCACATTTGTGCGTATATGAGAGGGTAATTCAGACTTTCAATTGTCTGTCATAAAGACCAACATGAATGAGTTTCCTATAAAGGGTTAATCTAGAAACTCGTACTTATGTGGCGGCTGTCAGAGCTGAACACAATTCTCTGTCAAAACTGTCCCTTAGACGTCGGGCAGTTATTACAAGGTATCGATCTTGGAGAGCAGTTGTGATTCTTGGCTACCTTAGTATTGGTTGTTGGTTAACATTTCTTTTTGAAACATTTACCACAGTCATGAGATCCCACACTGATATACGTTAAAAAATTACAGGCACTTCAATGATTCTTAATTTCACAGACTTGTCCAATTGTCTTCGTTGTGTAGACATTCGCTATGTTTAACTATTAACACCGTACCTTTACTCATGAATTGCATGAAATCTGTCTAGACTGATCTGATCTGACCTGTCTGATCTTATGTCGAATGAGTCGGTTCGTATGTGTTCCGATTTGCGCAGGAAAATTGCCCATGAACACGGCAATTGAAATGCTTTACATAAAGACAAAGTTTCACCTTCAACAGATGATTCTATGCAAGCTATTTCGAACAAATTCACCAATATTTACTCACGTGTTTTTGTATTTTATGAAATATGTCTAAATTTTCAACACCAGTGAATCCCGACTTTTTGATAATTTGCCTTCTCATACGCATTTACTTTTATATTAGAAATATATTTATACCGATATCATTTTGTATTATACTTCGACATTATCAAAACTTCGACTATACAGAATAAAAAGGAATATCATGCATGATAGATAAATATGATTCAAATTATACTAACTTATATTTTATATATGGAAGCCAATCTTCAACGCATAAATTACAAAACTCATTATGAAAAATTACGTATTATAAATTTAGTGGAGTAATTTTTTTTATATTATAAAATTACAAAAATAAATATTTTGTGTCACAGAATCATTAAAATAATTATTTTGTACTGTAAGGCTATTGAATAAATTGTTTTGAATATTAATATCATTATAATTATTAATATTTTGACAGTCAAGTATATAAAGAAATGTGTTACGCATCTTATATGAATACGATCTCCATGAAGCTAATATGAGTCTCATCTACTGACTGATTATTTATTAACGTCGCATTTAGAAGCAACGTGAGAGCTTTTGACGACGGACTGCGTAAATTTCAAATTCAATCAAGTGCTGAGGATGACACCTGAGCTGGTACCTCCCTCTCCAAACTTTCCCATCCCAACCGGAGGACTTAGAGACTTGGTAGATTTTTCGTGCTCCATGGTGGTTCTTTAGGAGCACAAGGACTCGAGCCCAAGACTCGACGAATCAACCCCTGCCGCGAGTTGGTGACCTTGATCACAAGGCTACTACGGTCAACAAACTTGTTAGAGATTCATGTGAGTTTGTATTATACACATATTTTTGCGTTCGTGCACATATTTTTGCATGCAATGCTGCCAGATAAAAGAAAAGATGATGATCTCTTCTCTAAAATAAATTCTTAGGCCGTTCATAATTTGTGTGTCGTTTTGTAGGACGTTTAGTTTTATATACATGCTGACTTAGACTAAAATTTATACATCATTTTATCTGCAAAAATATACGGTATTTTTTTTTAAAAAAATTAAAACTGTTGTTCACATTTTTAACCAACTTACTTCATAAATTAATACTTCACTCAAAGGAATATGAATTCTAGTGGAGTAAACAAACGGGACAAAGCTTCTGTATAAGGCTTTTAAAAAAACATATTCTCACTGACACATCGGCAAACAAGAATAAACTATTACTCTATAAAATTAATGAATATTTTAATGAATGTTTCTTCATGCATTAAATATAGTCGAGTTCATTCAGCTCCTTAATTTTCTCAGATTTCATTTAAGAAAGATGAATCTCAACTTTATATGAAGTATTTTAATGAACTCTTGCCTATATTTACTGTAATCCGTCCCTGTCTATAGAAACTAGAAGCGGACTTTTTCCTGGTATTAAGAACCATTCAAGCCTGAGTAAAATCACAGCATTAAAAATATTTAAAAAAAAAAAACTGCCATAAATTATGAAGGAATCTGGCAATATCATAAATCACGGGGAAAAACGTTAGCAAGTCTTTTAAATCTTCTTATTAATTGCAATACGTGGGAGTAAAGCTTGCAAATTAATTTAGTATACTACCTGGGAACTTCTAAAAAGTAAGGAATTTTTTTTTCTTCACTGATAATTTCTTTACAAAAAATTGAATGAAAGAAATTTCTATACGTGCTTTGTAATGGACCGAAAAAAATAAGTTTTGTTTTCCAGAAAACGATGTGATGAAAAAAAAAATTTCTTTTTCGGTCACTGCACTTCATGTTACATTTTAACAGTTATTAATTATTTTGAAGGTGTGAAGATATGTTTAGAAAAGGAAGTAATAAGTATCAAAAAAATTCTCATCTCGCCTTTCAATAAACTTCATACAGCAGTTAATAAATTGCTTTTTATGAGCGAGTAAAGCACGTGTAAAAAAATGTAATCAATGTCTGATATAGGAACTCCTAAGCAGCATTGAAATGGTAATGAGAGAAGAACTAGATTAAATCTTGTTTTATACGGCACATTTCCTAAGGCTATAACTTTCTCAAAGTTAAACGGTTTGGATGGAAGGATAAGTTCTAGATTTATTCATTTAAGTTATAAGGATTTTCTTAGATTTATTAGATACTTAATTTATTTTTACGGCTTGATAAGAGCAAGAGTAAATAATATTTCTATGTCTGGCAGTGGCAAGTATTGGGATAAATGTGATACCCGAAAGATAAGCAAATTAAATCCTGAAATTTCTTGGAGATTAAATTAAGATATTGGGAACATGCATTGATAGAATGTACTTTATAAGAGCTTAACACAAATCCAAAAATCAGTTAAAATAGGTATTTTGTCCCCAAGTAGCAAATAGATAAAACACGAATTTAATTAACAGGGTTTGTAGCATAAATTCGTATCGATCTGTTTTTGAGTGATTAGCGACGTACAAAAGTAGATAAACAAGATATTCTATAACTCTCAGACATCTACATATCCGATATTTGATAGCGATACTAAGTCCCGTACAGCTTGGCATATTCAAACCAGTCTGGTCATTGCAAGTTTCTATCATAAATATTTCATTTATTACATAGAAGACTTGGTTATTAAATAACGAGATTAAGCTGCAAAACATTTTATTTTGATACCTTAAACATTTATTTATTATCAACTTCAATGTACACCCCTCCTCCATCCCTATAACGTTCCATGCGAATCTCCCATGGTTCGAAGCAGTGCTGGAAGTCTACTGTCAGCCCCTTCAGTACACGCATAGTTTTTTCTTTCATAGCTTCAACAAATTCGAATTTTGTTCCTCTTCATGCAGATTTCAACTTAGAACAAAGATAGAATTCGCATGGCTCAAGATATGGTGAATAAGGCGGATGGTCTAACAATGGAATATTCTACTTGGCTAGAAATCAGTTGACAGACAATGTGGAATGAGCCGGCGCATTGTCTTGGTAAAATATTTGCCGTACGGATTCTTTGTCACTTCCTACAGTCGCAGCAATCACACAAATATTTAACCTACGGTCAGATCGAACCAGATTACCGATGATTTGGTATTGATATCAGTTTTTAACGTGGAAGGGCGATCTGAGTGTGAAACATTTTCAGTGTCTTCATGGCCATCTTGAAAATGCTTAAACAATTTTAAAACACGTGCATGCTATAAGAATTCATTGTCATACACTTCTTTCAATAAATTATAAGTTTCAGTAGCGGTGTTTCCAAGTTTCATGTGAAATCTGACAACAATTGGTTGCTCACTTATGCTTTTTTCCGGCGAATAAACAAAATAACTCTCATGCGAACGATGGCTATGGGTATACGGATTTGTTTGCAGAAGCTAGAGGCACTGCATTCGAAAAAGAAGGCTTCTCGATAAGCAGATGTCGGTCGGTGGCGTTTGGCACTTGCGTACTTCTTCTGTAGCAATGTCTTAATAGCCAAACTTTGTAAATTCAGCATGAACTCATATCGATCTGTTTTTGAAGGATTAACGAAGCTCCGCAGTAAATAAATAAGATATTCGGTGAATCACAGACATCTGCTAACTGGATATTTGATAACACTACGAAATCCCGTACAACTGGGCATCTTCAAACCAGCCTGGTCAGTGCAAGTATTTATCACACATGTTCCATTTATGAAATACAGTCGAGCTCCATTATCTCGCGGTCCGTTAACTCACGAGTCCACGTAACTCGCAGTTTTATCATATCCCCGTTTGTGAGATTTAGATTAAATTTTTTAGATTATGTTAGGACTTCTTTTTCAAGCAGGCATTGAACTGTTTTATATATATAATTATATATATATATATATATATATATATATAATGAGTCAAATAATAAAATATATATAATGAGTATAATGAGGAAAAAAATGAGTCAAATGGTGCTTTCCCACCAAAAAAACAAATAAAAAAGAAACGCAAAGATAGTGCAGAAATCTTTATTTGATACTGGAATTACGGTTTTCCGATCGTGACGTGTAAACGGTGACTTTCGCCGCAAAATAGAACTGATACGACTGAGAGGAGAAAAATAAAAAGTTGATTTTTAGACGCTTTCTTTGAAAGCTTGTGACTAAGAGAGGGAGATTTTTCTTTATATCTTTTACTTAGGGGGGGGGGAGGGATTTGAATGTTTGGATTTGAATCACCCTACATCGGAAGGCAAATGTTCCATTTTGGATTTTTTGTAGACACTATTTTCAAGATTTCACGATCAATAAGATTAGCTGTATATTCAACCCTTTTTAATGATCAAATTCCAAGTTCTATAATTTTTATTTGCATGTATAAATGATTTATGATGTTCATAAAATGATGTTGAAGCAGTGTAAACATAACGTAGGAAAATTTATATTGATGTTGAAACTCATATTATTACTAAATTTATATTAGAACTGTAAATTATGGTTCAGTAATCAAGGGGTCCGCCTACCGCGAGGTAATGGAGTCCAGTTGCATATTTAACCCAACAATGCTTCCTTTACTCAAATAACATTACCAATTCTCCCAAAGGGATTCCTTCGCTAAAGGGAATATAAGGTTTCCTTTACGGGTATTATAGCCAATGAAGTATGAACAAAGCAGATATCACGATCAACGTAAGCAATTTGAAGTTTAAAGTAACATGCGTGACATGTTATTTCAAAATTATTATTGAAAAAACAAGGCTTCGGGTAGATAAGCAATATATATGTAAATTGACCGTAAGAAGTCTTGTTTGCCGTGGTACTTACGGCGCTGTCGAAACCTTATAAAAATGCTTAGCCTTGTCTCTGAAATGTGTTTAGTTAGAAGTGTATGTTGAAGTTTGAAAAGTTATTGGAAAAATAAGTATTCCAATACTTTTCGTTTTTGTAAAAGTAACTGTTATTTATTTATTTATTTTTAGAAAATATAGGTGTTTTGCTTTTTGAAAGGATAGAAAATGTTGTTCGTAGGCAAAAAAAAAACAAGTAAATGTAATTTGACGAACTTAAATGAATAAATTAAACAAACGTGAAGAGGGAGGTAATTCTAATACATTAAAAAAAATACTATTTTAAAATTCGTTAGTTTTTTATGAATTTCAAGTGGAAAATTTTCCATTTGATGCTAGATAAAAGTTAAAATAATCATAAATTTAATTAAAATGGTTAACATCTAATCCTTATTTTACGCACAAAGTAGTCTAAAATGATAAATTTTTTTAAATTTTTACTATTAGCTCACTCTCTCTCTATGTATATCTTGTTCAAACTTTCAATCGATAATGAAATACTTTTTATTCATCCACTTAAGTTCAAATACATTTTTTAAGCGCTTGTAGTGGATGAAACCTGATGTTAATATAGTCTCCTCAAATATTATTTCATTTAATTAAATTTAATTGGTGAAAATGCAATTCAGCCCAACCGCTTGGTGTGATTTCAAAAATTGCCAAACTTGGCGATTTTTTTTTGGGAGGGGGGCTGAACGTTAAGCCCGCGAAGTGGACCAGGGTAGCCACATTGGGCAAAATGCACCAATTAATTCCTGTCGCCAAGGGTAGTTGGGCTAAACTACATTCTAACCATTTAATTTACTGGATGTATTAAGAAGCAAGCCAATGCTTCTACTATGTCATTTGTCTTACAAAGGCAAATTTGGTAGAGCGTCGGTGTAGAATCTCGGAAGCATAATTTTTTTTATTTGATTTTCAAATAATTAACTTTAATTTTATATGGGAGAAAAAAATTTCACTTATATAAGATATTTAGTAGGATATAAATTTAGGAATAAATACCGTCAGTGACGAAGCGTGTAGATCGCTGGCGAAAAATTTCTTTTGCCACTTAATATTGTGATTCTGTCATATGTATATACATATTTATATTAATTGTAATTATTTAATAAAAAGTAACTAAAATAAAAATTTTCTTTGTTGGCTTAAATAGGAATTGACTTTATTCTTTTTATATTACTTGTTTATTCTGTAATCGTCAATTTAAGCTCTTGAGACCCAATATCCATTCTTTTGGACATTTTTGTTTTACGTGTAGTGAAAGAATTTATAATTTTACATCCTAAGATCAGACATTTCGTTATATTGGACAGTACAGTACTGTCATCTATTTAACAGAACTTGAAATTATTTGGCAGGATCCTTGTTCCACAAGCTTTTAAAAATGGCTGACAAGAAGAAGGCAACAATTGAAGGTATGTCAGCAGTTTGAATTTAGTTTTATTATACTTTTACATATTTTTATTTGAATTAAAAAAAGCTAATATACAATTTTAGATATGAGAATAATGTAATTATGTTGTATATTTAATCAGGTACATATGTTTTACTAGATTAAGACTCAATGTCCATTATAATGCACTAACCAAAAATTGTGTGATTTTTAATTTAAGAAAATGGCTGCGTATACTGTTTTGTAATATTTTTTAGATGATTTATCTCAAATTAGGGGGGAATTGCTCAAAAATATGGTCTTGGGTCTGAAGAGCTTATATTTCGTTCTGATATCAAATGTTATTACACACTTTGTGGCATTTCACATATAATTACGTTCATTTGATTAAAGAAGTGATAACATTCTAAATAAAAGACGAGTTTTGTTATACTTTCTATAAAAACATATTTTTTCAGATACTATAAGAAATATATATTCTTATAAATCTATGCGATATGTTGTTGTACAAAAATTGAATAATAATACACCATGTTCTCAATTAAAATTTAAATACGATTAATTTTAAATATAAATATCGCAAAAACCTCATATGACTGCTTAGCCTAATACAATGTAGAATAACAATTGATTTTTATTTTAAAGCATCTATGTAATTTTTAGAGTCAAATTTCTGCAGATCTGTTACAGAATTCGTACAAAATTTTATCTCTAGTGATTTTAGGAGACTGAAGAGAGAGAGACCATATGCCATATATTCTCACTTCAGAAATTTTGAAAAGTTGGAAGGTTTTAAAATTACATTTAAAGATAACTTGTTACTATAAAAGTTATTTTAAACTGAGACATCTAACGTGCAGAGATGGGTGGTATTTCAGTTGATCAATTTGTTATAGCACTGGAAATTAATATGAAATGGTATATAAATTTTTTTTCTCTTTAATCTAAAACAAGAACTCGTTCTCTTGTGAAATATCTTCGCGTGCTTTATTATTTTTTTTTTCAAAACAGTACTCGAGTTGGTTTGACTAAGGACTACAATTAATCACTAGGCGAGTCAGCAACATCACCACATGAGTGATATTGATGAACGGTACAGATAATTTTGACGCATGGTGTAGGACAAAGAGGACATTAGAGGTAGTAAGTGTCTTTCTTCTAACTTTCATTCTATACTACACGAGAGCATATGAACTAGGTTACATTAAATATGTATCAAGCCTATTTATTACATTTGACGATCTTTGGTAAAACTAGTACTCAATACTCGCCGGTCACGAGATTAAAACCATTGACCTAATTAATATCTAGTTACAAGATAAAGTTATTGATTTAGCTTAGTTAATTTTGTGCAGTGGTTTTTAGATCTATGCTGATACGAGAGTTGTCCAGGAAATAAGAGAACTTAGTTTCTTTATAATCGATTAGGTAACATATTCTTGTGAACATTCTCAAATTCAAACTCACACATTAAACACAAATTATAGTCGTAGTTGATTTCGTTATAATGCACTTGTGCGTCGAGGGATAAGTTTTTCTTCATTAATGTCAAAAAAAAAAAAATCTCCTGCCGTATATTTGGCCCTTTGTTTGATGGAATTATAGATTTCATCGGCAACCAAACCCTTTTTCTAATGTAACGTAGTGACACCAGACTTAGTAAAATTTCTAGGAAGCGTGAAGGATCCTCCCACTCACACAGCTTAAAAAAATTATTGTAAAACAGCCAAAATAGACCAAACAAAAGTTCTCTTTTTCGCTCCTTCCTCGTTGGTTCCTTCTTTTTTTCCCCATCAGTCTCTTTTAAACCTTCCGAGCAGGGTTGCTCACGCCCTGTTTAATTACTTTCCGTTCCTGATTGGAACGAACATCGACATGTACAGGTAGCCTCCGTCTCTGTCCTCAACACCATTCGTTCTTTCAGGACAATGCCCAGTTTGACTCATGCCCATTATGGTGTTACATGTCGAAATTCAATGGATTGGCCCTAAATCGACATGTCATTCCGATGCATAGCTCCTAATTCCCAGCATTTTATCCTCACAATAGCGGAGCATCCCTTCCCATAGGTGTAGTAGAGACACGTGTTTAATGAATGCACCATTGCAGCTGACAACTGGTGTTGCCTATCTATTGCCCTTTTTGGAGAAATAAGCCTTTCGTTGCTTTTCTTCTCTTGGGGTGCAAAAATTGGGTTGCATACTGATGGTTGTCTAGGAAACTACATTACAAAAACCATACACGACTTCAGAGAGGTAAGAAGATGAAATTCTGAAGGTGTCAAATCAGGATTGTGAGAATTGTGGTTAATGATACCCGCTGCTGAAGGAGTTCAAGTGTTATTTCTCGATATTGGTTGTGTGGTGGCATGCATTGTCATGTGACAAATACATTAATCTTGTTCATATTCAATTCATTTGAAATGTATCACCCTCCGTTGTTTTTAGGGTTTCACAGAACCGTTCGAAACTAATAGCTCCTCCTGGGGCAAGAATTCAAAATGGAGCATCTTTTTTACGGTCCCAAAAGAGAGAAGTTATGATTGTTTTAACCGGTTTTGATTTTTTTCCTGCAAGCTTTAGGTTCACGACACCACTTGTACATATTTGTACGATTCAAGACACCATCCCTGTAATAGTTTTTATTTCGTTAAATATCTGGAACGGATCCTTTCCCTTGGCGAAAAGAAACCGAATTAATCTTTTCATCTTTCAGTTTTAACACGACATTGCTAGAAGAGTTTTCAACCGACTGAAATGAACGAGTACTCATTCTACTCTTAAGAATTTATGTTGTTGTTGTTACATATGACTCAAAACAGACTCAGTCCGTAAGCATCTGGCCACTTGCCAAACATTGAAAATGAATTACAAATACACTTATAGTATAGACCAAAAATATCATCATTAAAAAGTCAGAACGTCTGTAAAAAATATACTTATTAAAAAATTAAATTCTTAAATTAATGTATCTACAAGAACTCCAAATAGTCCTAGGGGGGGAGCATTCAAGTGTTCATGACATGCAATCCCTGGCGCTCCCCTGGTAGGCAAACATCACCTCTAAGTTGTAATATGCGGTCAAGGCACGGGCAAACGAGAAAGTGTTCTCTATCCATAGTATCTGTTTTGCACATAGGACATAAATTATTGGAGAATATGCAAGTTCTCTTCAGATATTCTGCTAGGCAGATATATCTAGTTTATAATCCAAAATAGGCAATCTTCTCTTTACGTGGTCTATGGCTGAATTCCTTCCAGTCATTTGGAATATTTTCCCCAGATTTATCTCTGGATTTATTAGACTGATCAATGTTGTAATTTAATATGATTTTCTCGCTTATGCATCTTTTAAAGGAAACCAATGGAAGAGCAATATCTTTCAAACGTGATTTTGTGTCTTTCTTAGCCAATAGGTTCGCTCTTTCGTTACCATCTATGTCCACATGTGATGGACATGGATGAAAATTCTTAAGAATTTAGTTCGTGAACGTTCCATAGCCAACTATGAAGATAAAATATCCTCTTTGTGCGTCAGAGGCGCAATACCCTTATTTTTTGGATAGCCGTCGTATCTTGCTGATTCGGTATGGTTTTTTCAACGTGTCACTAGAGCAACATGAGGGCTATTATAGATGGTCTTCATAATATTCAACAACTATCCAAATGTCAACTCAGCAAATACTTGAATATCGCAATTTTCAATTTACGTCAATTCAGAACTCTGATATTGACTTTTCCACTTAAAAATCACATCTCCTCCATATTTTACCTAACATGGGTTTATTGAAATTCGGACTCGAACCTATGACTCAACTTGAGTTTTGCCCTCAATGAAGCTCTTGGCCTTTAATTTTTCAGTTATGATGCCTTTATCACTTAAGATACTTAAACGAAATACAACTTATTTTATTGGTAAGTATTATAAAAATTTTAATTTAAAAATAGCAGGTTTAATTTATGTTTTGCTTATAGTTTTTTTTTTAAATATTTCCGTGAGATCATTATATTTTTTACTTTTAAAATTCAATAAAAAATAACTACCTGAAAATTATTTTTATAAACAAGCTTCCCAGACGATAAGTGACCGCGGTAGCCTAATGGTTGTGGTCGCGAACTCATAGCTGGTGGTTTTCGTCGAATCCTGCGTTCGAGCTCTGATGCCACTAAAGACCCATCGTTAAACCGGGACTATTTCACGTGAAATCTGTCGAGGCTCAAAGTCCTCTCATTGTCATGGAATGGAAGTTTATAGAGAGAGAAGCCAGCTCAGATGGCTTCTTCGTCACTTAACCGAGGCTCAAAATTACTATTTCCTTCGCCAATAGCCCTCGTCTTGCTTCTAGGGTGACGTTACCATATGATGATCTCTCGAATCATTTAATAGAAATTAAACATATTTGTACTGGTTAGTAAATTATAAAACCATGTTTTAAACTAAAAATTATATACTTCATTTACATATTGCTTCTGAGGTTTTTCAGACTTTATATAAACTCTTTAACCTTCAAAATCCAATAAAAATAATTTCGCGAAAAACATTTCAAGAAGCAGATGTTCTATTAAATAGTTTCAAAACGCATTAAGTAATAATTTAGTATTTTTTTATTGGTTAGTAAAAATGTTATAAATTCTCTCCCTAAAAAATAAAATGTTTCAATTATACAGAGTGATCAATTTTAAAGAGTACCCATTTATTTTTTGTATTATCTCCCCATCTATAACACATGTAGCAAGACTTACAACATCATTATTTATTGAATATGTCTATATTTAATGTACGGGTATCGTTTTTTGTTTCACTTTCTAAATGCGAAATCTCGTTTCTTCAACATAAATTCGCGTGAACATCAGTAGTAATTTTTAATCCGATTCTGCGTAAATGATTTGAGTAAATCGTCGACTTCTCTCAACTTTTTTTTTTTTTTTTTTTTTTTATGAAAGCTCATTTCATAAGATTATGAATGGCAGCAATAAAAATCGTCTGCGTCACGAGATTTTACCCCTTCAGGTTTTTTTGGTGTGGTTATCTCAAAGATGAGGTTTTCCAGAAAAGTTCTGCAAACATCGATGATTTAAAACAAACCAAAACTGAAGAAATCTCGTCAATAACACCAACAATGTTGCTAAGTGTGTCAAAAAACTTGGTTCGACGTGTTCATGTTTGCATTCAAAATGGTGGCGAACATCTTCAACATTTGTTGTAAGAGATGATAATGTAAAAAATTTGATTTAAATTATGTTTTTCAAAAAAAAAAAATATCACATGATTAAGTAAAGTTGTACGTCTCCAATTCTTTTTCTGTTTTACCTCACAAATAAAAGTTGTAACAGTCCAACAGTGTTGAGAATTATTTCCCACTCTAAATAAGGTTCAAATAATTATACTACAGTATTAAAACAATTGCCACAACCATCAGATTTAATGATAATAAGAAAAACGAACGGGTACTCTTTTAAATTGTTTATCCTATATTTTACTAATGAAATATGTGAAATTATAAAAATCATTGAGCCTCTAACACTGAATAAAAATTATTCTCAACGAAAAATATTACAACAAACAAGTGTTTTTAGAAAACATTTTTTTTTGTGTTAACCGTTGAACTATCAAACTCCATTTTTGCTTGATCACATATATGCATACTCTTCAAAACAAACGAATGCAATTAAAATAGCAACATTTTATTTCGATAACACATTCGTAAACAAGTAAAAATTAGCTTCTCATTAGCCAAAATTAGATATGCATCAGAAATTAATTAATGACGATAGTTTCCAAATTTGTTAAAAAGACATTAATTAACGATAAGGTTCAGTTAGACACACGCACTCGAAACTCATCTTATATATGGAAGGTTACTTTCAGTTAAGGACAAATTTCTCTCCCAGTTAGATCTGAAGTGCCTGAAGTACTTGTTTCGACAAACACCAGACGTACATTAATTGACTGATTAGACAATATTAGCATCCTTCACTCTTCATTACGTTTAATTTCATTTTCGTTCCAAAGCTCATTGAATGAATAATTTGTCAGACCCAAGCGTGAATTTGAATCTATTAGCTGATTAATTTGACGGGCGATTTTCTTATTTTAACTAATAATCAAAAATGACTGATGTAAGGGGCAACGTTATTGACGTAAAAGTGAAATTTGATTAACTTTTAGAATATGTAACAGGAAATGGAATGAATGAGTTTGAGAAGCGTTTATTTTATTAAACGTGTTTGAATGAATAATATTACCATAATTAAATATTGCTCTTGGGTTTATATTTATAAATATATTTTGTCATTGCATTCGTATTACTTTTTCCTTAATGGGTATAAATGATAGGCAATAGCAGGATTTTATTTACAGACTGCAATACAATTTGTTTGGTTAGGTTTTAAATAGGATTTACACGCACAAGTTAAAATTTGTAGTGAGGATTTCATAAATAATACCTGTTTTTTTTTGTTGCGAAATTATTTCTTTTAATTGTGAGTGTTTCTTACTAGCTGAAAAATAATACTTCCATAACCATAACTTGTTTACTTGTCACCTGATTTTCAAAACTCTTGTTGTACCTAAGAGCTAACTGTATTTTCCATTTAATTAATTTTTTTTTGTTCCCATGTATTGTTGTTGGGCTGAAAATTGTAGACGATGGCAACCCAAATAGAGACGGGGTTGAAAAAAGCAAGATGTCATTGCCCCAGACCTTGCTTTGTGCAAATTCTCCCCTTTCCCATCAATAAAAGTGCAATTTTAGAGGCACAAAATTCGTTTGATGACCGCAATTAAACAACTATCACCGAAATTTTCAACCGACGGGTTTTCCCTACCAGTCGCTTGTTAACGCAAGTGCGTAAGATGGGATGGGAACTATGTAAAATAATTCGAGATAAAAAACCAACGTTTTTATATGGTGACAAAGTTTACTAAAAAAAATTATTGAAATACTAGTTAAAACTGGTCGCAAATATCTAAATATTGTATTGTTAGGCAAGTAAGAACGGTTCCCAAAATTTCAGAGCTCTAGCTTGATGGAAAGTTGGTTAAATTAACGATCGAAAATTTGATGACACACACACCAAGTGAAATACATAATAATTTTTAACTTTAAAATTTACTTAAAAAGAGACATTTGTGAGCGTATTAAAAAATTCATAATACTCATAAAATCAAAAGATGCATTTGAAAGTTTGTAAGTCATTCTATTAAAAAAAAGGGGAACCAGAATTCAGAAAAAAATTATTGTGTTAAGACACGGCTCCAAATATTGGAATCTTTCTTTCTTGGGAATGATTACTGACTGAAAGTCAGCAACCCTTACTATCTCCCCTTTGTAAGTAGAAAAGTTTTACGATACCCCATGTGGCGTACGTGGAAATCCCGGTGTTCCCAGAGGGGGAAAGATATTTTTTTCCACAATCTTAAAAGCGCCAAGGGGAAAGAATATTTTGACTTATTAAAATTATTGAATTATTAGTTAAGACTTGTCACAAATGTCTAAATATTGCATTGTTATCTTGAGTAAGAACAATTCCCAAAATTTCAAAGCTCTAACTTGATGGGAAGTTGGTTAAATTAAAGATCGAAAATTTGATGACACACACACTCACACACACCAAGTGTAATTCAGAAAAACGTTGTAAAAAAATGAACAATGCATTACATAGAGAATAAATGTTGCGTTCATGTGCAAAGTGAGTCCCGATTATCATGTAATAAATAAAACATTAATGCTTTGGAAGACATTGCTTTTTAATTAAGCTATGTATTTTATTTTTTTTGTAAAAAAATGCATTCCTTCACCAAATACCTCATTTAAAAGATTGAATTGTTACATTGCAATATACAGGTCATATAAGCGATTCGATTTTATATCAGGAAGTGCAGTGTTAGAAACATTTGTTTCGATACTTTTATTACAGTCTTGTTATTATTGAAAAGTGTCACGCACACTCCATCACACTAATTTAACTCTCAGTTTGGCAAGGTTTCTCTGCTCATTATTTAATGTTTCCATATCATTTGAAAATTTATGTAATATAATACTTATACTGTTACATAACATTTCGTTGCTGCATTTCGCATTCAATTAATTAATAAATATATGTTTTGCAGTAGTTGTGAAATTCTACTTGGTTTTATTCCATGTTCTATGTAATCTCCACATTGCAGTTTAATTTAGATTTTATTAACGTCGCACTAGAAGCTACACGAAGGCTATTGGCGATGGACCTCGTAATTTTGAACCACGGTCAAGTGACGAGGACGACACCTGAGCTGGAACCCCCTCTCCTAACATCCACACCACGCCGACGGGAGGACTTTGGGCCCCGAACAGATTTAACGTGCATCAGCCCCGGCTACTCTGCGAGTCTATGGCGGCCAAGAATCGAAACCGCGACTGAACGAAAACCGCCGGTCGCTAGTCCACGACCTTGACCACTAGGCTACCGCGGCCCCAACTTTGCAGTGAATTTTAGATTTATATTAGGTAGGGTATATCCATTTTTCTAGTACATTTTATTCATCTTATCCCTTTTCTTACTCTATTTTTAAGGTGGCAGAATATCTTCCAAACACAATTTTTAGCCGAGATATATATTATTTTTGAATTTGTATTAAAACGCAATAATTTATCTTTAATAATATGTTTCAAATTTTCATTACTACAAAATTATTATCTGAAACTGTTGTGAATCAATGAACTAGACATTTTCTGTGTATATTTTTCAAGTACCTATTCATAAAATAAACTATCCTGCAGATTTTATATTAGTAGAAATTTGTAATATTTCAATAAATTGAAAATTACAATGCATTTTAAAGAAAATGTCAGCGTTCAAAATTCAAGCTATCATAGCTTCTTACGTAAAGGCTATATTATAAGACAATAGTGTATTCCTTAGATTAGATTATATTCTACATGATATTCAATTTACAATATGTCAATATGCTTACATGTTATGCTCTTTTGAGTTACATGTTATGCGGAAAGTCTTAATTTTTGCTGATATTTGTATACCCCCCCCTTTGACAGTAAAACATAACTTTTTCTTTCTTTAACATTAGTACTCTAACATAACTTTTCTTGGAGGTTTCTCTATTTTTGAAGTCTCATAAGGTTATAAAATATGCATTTGTAGACAAAATTTATATTGATTCAAAAGACTTTCTTCGAAGATACTCTGCTACCTCAAAGATAGTAAATTGTCAATTATATCATGGTACAAATTTAATTCAAATGTAAATAAACGAATGATGATTAAAATTACAATGTTACATATTTACTTTGTTCAAAGAAAAAATATTAAATTTTATCATTATAATCAGAAATATCTGTGTCTCTCATTTTTTTCAAACCTCGCTATAGATTCTTAAAGTTTGTTTATTTAGAGTTATATATACATTTCATATTATTGCCTAGGTCGATATTATTGTGTCTGAATATTTTTCGTAAGAGTTTTTTTTGTTTTTGAAAACTTATTCCTGCATTTTTAGAATCGGTCGGTGTGTGCGATTATTTGTCATGTGACTGACACCCAGCTATGAATTTAATTTATCTTAAACTTTAAAAGGATTCATTCCGTTTTATCTTTTATCTCTCTTTTATATTTTTTTTTTTAGTTTCTGGACTCACTTCAATCTTCCTAAAATATTTTTAGGGATAACTTTATTTGATGTTGATGTTTCCCATCTAAGCAATATACTTTAAAAATGACTTTTTTTATTGATATTTCTCTAATTATTTTGACATTTAAATATCATACTATCGTTTTCTTGTAGTCTTTCTTAACTATCAAAAAATATTGTAACTTTAAAAAAAAATGATTTTCAACTAGCTATTTAAAATGTTCATCGTGTTTATTGTTAGACTTTTCTTTTTTGCTTTCAAAGATTTTTCTAATTTCTTTTTCAAAAATACGTCAGCCATTTCAGCAAATAACAAGATTACTGAATAAAAAAAAATGAACCATAAATATGAAGATACATTCTTCTTCACTCTATTACTTCATCGAAATTTCTCAACTTGAATAATTTCTTGGTGCAGTAATATCTATATTAAAACACTAGAGTTTATATGGTAACCATGCTGTATAAAATACTCAGCTTATATTTTCTAAAAGAAAAAAGAATAAATTCGAACGTAGTTTGACATGGATAAAAGCTTCGTACGATCAATTATGAAGAGCAGTAATTGCTTCAACTGAATTTTTTCCACTTTTTCTGCTCGTGAATTTTTGTAACTTCCTTGAATTTCGCTTTTATTTAACTTTTTTTTCTTCCTTTACTTTATTTTTTATTTCATCATCCCGTCCCTCGTACCAAGCCGGATTCCAAGATTAAAATAGCCTTGTTGAACATAGAACTGGATTTTAAAAGCGTAATTGATGGTACTTTCGTGTGTTTAGACAAGGGAAATGTATTGATACAAAGGCAAAAGAAATTAAATTACATTTTAAGGGGAAAACTTTAATAAAATTTAAGGCGAATTGCCAGGAAAGAAAATTTATTTAAAGATGAGTAAAATGAACGTTTTTTCCCCTTGTCGTTTTATGGAAGTGAATAATTTTTTTTCCCCTTAATCTGTGTCTAGAGTTTTTTAATGAATAAATAGCGTAAGTTAATATAAATTTTTAGATGTTTAAAAGAGAAATAAAAGGATACATTAATAAGAGAATGGGACGTATTTAAATAAAGTGTCCACTTTTTTTGCTGTTTTTACTAATAAAAATGTCATTTAATTTAAGGAGAATAATAAATTATTACCTCTACTAGATGACCATAATGGGGGTTACACCGTTGGGAAAAATATTTTTATCGCTATATTTATGAACTTCATAAAGATTAAGCTAAATTGCAAGTGAGATTTAAGATAATTTCCGATAATAAAAGGAATTTTTCTTAAAAAGAGGTACAAGGATTAAAAGGTCTAACTAAATTTAAAAGGATGTACGAAATATTTATAATGACTTGCAGATATTATTATCATGAATATGTTCAATATATTAATTATACTGTTGTAAGTATGGTTGGTATATTAATATAGGAATAAAAATAAAAATGTTTCATTTCCTGTTACCGATAGTTATTTTTATTGAACTTTTAAATTCATTTGGCAAATCCTCCAAAACTATATATATACTCGATACTAATAAAGGGATTCAGAAGAGGTAAAATAATAGTGATTTTTAAACTGATGATGACACGGTAAAAAAATTAATTTCTATGAATAAGTCAGTTCTTCGTAAAACATATTAAAATAAATTGTATCGTTAGTACGCTCTTGTGAGGAATAATTATAAAATTATCTAATTAATCCCATAGTTTCTATTGTACCTTGACAAAAGACATGTCAGGATTAAAAGTGATTATATACCTCAAAATTACTTTAATGTTTACTTATCAATACTACGTACTTTTAGTTGTATTTATTTTTGCTATCGTAAATATTATTTCTAGCTCTTCACTATGCCATCATTCAATCTGATGAGTTTTTTTTGGTTATGTTTTCATTTGTTTGTCCCTTTCACTAAAACAATTTTAGTTTTTAAGATAATGTTATATTTTTTTTGTGTCTTAAAACTATAAAAAAAACAATTTTTGTCTGGTAGTATAGCTTTCTAAGCATTTAAGAACAAAATAACAGCTCATAAGAAACGATAGTTGTATTCAGAATGTGTTGTGTGTGTGTGCTAATATTGTAACGTAGATCTTTCAGCAGGATGATTTGAAGACACAATAAATAATCATAACAACGTGGTTTTTTAACAAACTGAGAGCATCTACACTTAGCTGAGAACTTCAGACTAAAAATACATGGCTTTCAGTGCCGGTCATCTGGAGGATTTGGTAGGGGGTGCAGTGGATATTTTGCTCTAGGGTCCCGCAATTAAGGGGTGGGGGGATCTATAAATCTCGATAATCACCTCAAAATAATTCTTGATGATGTGAATGGTTAGTTTTTGTCATTTATGTTTGGACCAGTTTATAGTATTATTATTCAGTTTATAGTATTATTATTCAGTTTATAGTATTATTATTCAGTTTATAGTATTGTTATTATCTACATTTCACTTATGTTTATATTCAATATCTTTTATTTCATTGATATGTATTTTGCATTGTCATATCACACACCATCTATCTATATTTAGCTTATATTTAAATCAATTATATTTTTATTATTAACTGTCGTTTTGTACGTTTCATTTATGTATTATGTTCAATTTCTGTCTCGTCTGCATTAATACATATTCTGTGAATAATAATTATTTCTTATGCTACTCCCACGCCATCTACCCAGTATTTATCTGTATCGCGTTGGAAACTTTTTTGTTTTGTTTGGAACTGGGTTTGGAGGGAGACGCCATTAGTGTACTGATAGGCAGCGCTAAACTGCGGGCTGTTGTTAAATTAGAGTACTTGTCCGCCACACAGAAACTACTGGCTGTTGTTAAAATAAATTGTTTGTTACAACGTTTGTTTAGACCTCGTGCAGACTAATTTGGTTCGGGAAATTCCCGAGTATCCCCTCCTAAATTGAATGAATTAGTCAAACATGTGTGCAGAACGCTTAAGTGTATGCATCGAAAATAAAATTGAAAAAAAAAATAATGATAGTAAATTTTCTGGAAGTAATTAATGTATTAGCAGAGACAAAATTACGCAATAAGATACATGCATTAATAATATAAGTTCATGTTTGTAATTTTTTTTTTACTTTATCAAAAATTTAGGGCCCCAAATGGTTTCTTGGACCCAGGCTCCTATACAGAGAAGGTCGACTCTGATGGTTTTATATATTACATTGGAATATTCCAGAACACTGCTATGGAAACGTAAAGAATAAGTTAGAATGTCTTATAAATTGTTATAAGAAACAAAAATCAACTAAAAAAATAAGCAATTAAACAAATATTCACTTTTGTCAGTACTAGATTTTGACACAGACAACTCTTGTTCCGCAGACAAGCATCTTACAAAGGCGCCATTGATGCTTGCAAGTTTCGATGGCATAAACATATAATATTATTTATTATATATTAGGTAGCTATACGTCTATTATCTCTAATGTTTTCTAAATTGATCACCAAAGGACCGAATAAAAACTCATGCCACATGTGAAGGTAACGTGAAGTTTTTCCTCTGTATTTCATTATCACAAGAAGACTTGAAATAACTCTCTCTGACATCATAACATTTCTTATATCAATCCCGTGCTGGTTATAGTAAATGTACTTTCAAAATACTTATCTCTATTTTTGCATTCTTTATAAATTTTTCATAATTTTTTTTTTAAAATTAAAGATACTTTCCTGTTGGATTCGCTGCATTTTTTTTTTTTTTTTGAGTTTAGTTTTTATCAACGTCGCACTAGAAGCAACACGAGGGCTATTGGCGACGGACCTCGTAATTTTGAACCACGGTCAAGTCACGAGGACGACACCTGAGCTGGCACCCCCTCTCATAACATCCACACCACGCCAACGGGAGGACTTTGAGCCCCGAACAAATTTAACGTGCATCAGCCCCGGCTACACGGCGGGTCTTTGGCGGCCAAGGATCGAACCCGCGACTGAACGAAAAACCTCCGCCCGCTAGTCCACGACCTTGACCACAAGGTTACCGCGGCCCTAGATTCGCTGCATACCACTGGTATAACCATTTGATTTAAAAAATGTGACATTGGGCTCTGTCGTGATTCTTCCTTCAACTAAAACTTTGGGTTCCTTTCCGGTATTGTCTGAATTCAGGATTTCTTCCAATAAATGAAAGGAGATATTGCATAAAATTAAAAATACATATATAGGTAGCAGAGAAAGGGTTAAGAAAGTTGGGGATAGAATTAGCAAAACCCATCATGAATCAAAGGGAGATGTCGGAACCAACCGTATGTGGTCTTATGAAGGATTAGAGCGGTTCTAGGAAGGGCAAGAAAAAGGGTTCAGGAGTCAAACCTTCAACTCCATTGATTTTACTTACTCGAATCTGAGTGAGTTAATAAGATGCGATTTAAATTAATATCCTAAATTATAATCCAGGCGAAACGAAGATAACCACAGAGAAAAATGGATAGGGATCATATTTTAAACAATTATAACTTGATTAAAGGCATTTAATTTCTTTAGACTTTTTCTGTATATTTGATTATTTGTGATTATTTTTGATATTTGTCAATAACAATTCAAAGCAATAACCAGGGAGTTTATACAATGTTTTTACTTATTAATTTTTCTGGAACAAATGGAGTGTTATTTGATTTACACATTTTCTTTAGTACTTTAATTACCTGTAATATATACAAAAAAAATCAGAATTTAATTACAGTTTTGAAACAAAAATGACTTATATTCCTTCATTACACCAGATAAATTGAACTTTAATGGGGTTTGGGAGATATGGAAATGTTTCAGAATAACCGAGTTCAAAACACTAATTCTTGAACTAAAATTACTTACATTAAAAAATTACCGGTTTTTAAAACAAAAACTGTTGGCAGTTAAATTATCATTCACACAACTGTCGATTTCTCTCTTCTTATATTAATCTAGAATACAAGAAGTAATGTTTTTACTCAATAATCTTCTTTTTCTATTTTTAATTTATTTTAATACTGAAAGTTAGAAAAAGGAATTACGAACACAAACTCATTTTGAGTTCAAGAAATGAAAAGAAATTACGTAATAAGGATCAAAACAAATTATTACATTGTCTCGTAGATGCTAGTAAGAGAGCAGGTGAAATTGAAGATACAATAGATATCCGAAAAACTTGGATTATTAATAAACTGAGTACAGCAATAACTGGCTCTTCTAGACTAAGAATACTTGTCTATATATATCACATTAGAATATTCCAGAACACTGCTAAAGAAACGTAAAGAATATTCTGGAAGGTATTGAAAATTATAGAGAAAAAAGTAAGAAATTTAACTAAACTTTTATATAAACTTTAGACGTTGCCGTCTTTGAGTTTTGAGCCCAGGAAATCTAATACCTGTGCACGAGCATCCTACTTTAACGATACTGGTGCTGGTGAGCATCGCGGCAATATTTATTTAGATATTGTTAAGTGTACTTCGCTTAAAATAAAGATTATAAAATCTATATATGAATTAAAATGAAGAGCGAGACAGAGGGAAGCCCATATTTCTAACAGTACCTTTAAAATTAAGATACATTCCATAGATATGCAAATTTGCTATTTTTTAAGCTGTAAAGTTGAAAATACATTTAGCATTACAGCGTAAGACGTAAAATATTGAGTACTTTATACTGTGAAATTGTATTGTTTTAAACGAAAGTGACATTATAATAAATAATTCGATATAAAAAAACAACGTTTTTTAAAACAGTGTTTTTAAATGGTGGCAAAGTTTATTAAAAAATTGTTGAAATATTAGTTAAAACTGTAAAAAACCTCATATCACTCTCGTCTTTAAGATCACTTTCTCTGAGTAATTCAATATATCTTCCATGGATGGCGCCAGGTTACTACACAAATTATGTTATTTAAAAAAAATTTATTGAAATATTAGTTAAAACTTGTCTCAAATGTCTAACTGTTGCATTGTTAGGCGAGTAAGAACGATTCCCAAAGTTTCAGAGCTCTAACTTAATGGAAAGTTGATTAAATTAACGATCGAAAATTTGATGACACA
>BMAW01111770.1:241620-256098 GCA_019974015.1 Nephila pilipes
AGTGCTTCGTTCAGTTGCATTATTGCTATGTATTCATTACAATGTTATAGAAATGCCTGTAAAGAAAAGTGCTAAATGCTTTTCAAGATTTATTGGTTATTTGTGAGTACTTTTAAAATTTGCGGATATATGAGTGAAAAACACACAAGTCAATGAAATTAAATATATTTATCATTTTAGGTTGATATCAATACTAGCTTTCATGGGTGGACCTAATCCTGAAACTTGCTTTCAAGAACAAACATTTTAATATTATATTCCTCGATTTCGTTCGCTAACTTAGTAAAGGCAGTTTTCACAACGGTTTTTGTTATCTCACTTGGTGAAAAAAAAAAAAAAAAAAAAAAAAAAACCGTTGTAAAATCAGTTTCTTAATAAGTTAGCGAACGAAATCGAGGAATATAATATTATTAGAAATGTTTGTTTCTGAAAGGTGTTTCTAGATTAGGTCCTGTTCATGAAAGTTAGTATTGATATCGTTCCAAAAATGATAAATATATATATTTAATTTCATTGACTTGTGTGTTTTTTTCTTTACACATATATCCGCAAATTTTTAAAAAGCATTTCATACCAAATAACTATGAATAATAAATTCAGTGCTATTTAGTAATTTTTCTTTTACAGGTATTTAGAGTAATGATTAATAATGAAGGCATATCGATCCGTGCTTCTAAAATTCACAGAAATTGCTTTCTCAGTTTTTGCGTGGTTCAGTACAATATTCACAAGCTCTCTCACCACAACATTTTAAACGTTGTTCGATGAAATTCATGCAGAGAAATACTTTCGTGCTTCAACAGTATTTATAAACCGCAAACGAATGAAGTTAAGCATCAGCAAATTAAATATTGATATAAGTATCGAGTGTAAATTTTGAGAAAAAAAAAAGACTTTATCATTGACCGTAAATGATTTTGTAAAAGCAAGTAAATTTTACCATTTTCAGCTGCAATCTGTTTAACAGCTTCGAAGTAAACTTAATATAGTTTTATCGTTTCTTTTTGTTAAGGTAGCCATTGATGGCTAAGTCAAAATTTAATTGTGAACGCGTCGAATTATCATTTTCATATTGCTCCGATGAGACCCAGGTTCAACAGCATACACCGGAAACCAAGGAGCGATCAAAACAATTGGCTGCTTCAGTTGTTGAAAAGAAGACGAAGACAATCTCACCGGTAGGAAAAATTATGGCAATGATTCGCTTGGAATGTGAAGGGCGTCAATCTTGCAGGAAAGATCCTAAGTGGAGAACACTGAAGTGATTTATCCCGTTGCTTTTCCCAATTCCCTTAACGTGTTTTTAACACGTGTTGTATCGAACCATCCGTGGAATATATCTTAAATTATGTATTTATATTTGGAAGTAATTTATTTGCGAAAGTCATGAAAATAATTAAAACTCCATAACAAATTACGAGTATGGAAACAAAAAGAAAAGTTTCAAAATTGTAAATAGAATCTTGCTTCAGAATATAATTTTGTATTATTTTCATCTAAAATTTCATATTAAATAAACTTTAAAATATTTCTGCTGGAGATTACACAATAACAAAAAGTAAAATAATCCTTCATCTCTATTACCGGTCTAACTGCTTTGTCAATGTCTTTGCGTATCATACAAGGGGTGTTCAAATGAAAAGGCACGAAACGTCGGAACTGCGTAACTGTTAGCATATTTACCGAGAAAATAGAGAGACATCTAGGGATGTGAATGGAATCCCTGATGCGGATTAGAGCATACTTGGGCGCCCGCATGAGCAGGAGAGAGCAAAGGCTCTTATAAGTAGTGCCGTCCAATTGACACGGCAGTGCGTGTGAGGACAAGATGGCGTTCATATTGCAAAATTTGACGATTGAGGATCAGCGTGGCGTTATCCGATTTCCGACGGTGGAAGGTGTTAAACCAGCAGCTGTTCATCGCCGGATGGTGACCGTGTATGGGGAAGTTTATGTGTTTGGTAAATCAGTGAGAAAATGAAGAGCCCGTTTTCTAGCAGGCCGTGAGAGTTTGGTAAATGACCCAAGACCAGGCCAAGCAATGCATTTGAACATCTGAAACAGGCAGAAACATCTGAAGGGGAAGCGCTTCAACTCGGATGATGAACTGAAGGACGCTGTGAAGGACTGGGTCTCGTCACGGATGCAGGAATTCTGGGAACAAGGAATCCTTTCGGCTCGTTAATCAATGGGATCGTTGTGCTAATGTCTATGGTGTATACTTTGAATAAAGTCTTCATTTATACGAACAGTGTCATTTCATACCAATTCATTTGAACATTCCTTGTAGAATAGGACCCCAAATCGGAACTCTTTTAGCCATAAAAATAGTGCTGGAACTATAATTTAATATTTCGACTTCACTATTTCTTAGAGAACAGCGTATTTTATAATAATACCAATTTTTATCCAAAACAATCATTTTCTTCTTATGTGAAATATGTTCAATGCTTCTTCTGCTATTGACTAATGCTTTAAACTTTACGCATTCACAGAAAAGGTGTGTTTATGAAATGTTCTTAAATTTTAGAAATATACTGCATCATAAACCGATGTACGTGTTACAACTTCACAAATTCATAGGAAAACTGGAGGAATTTTCTGGATGGAAATATTTTCGTAGTTTCGAACAGGTTCTTTGATATTTTATGAAGGCACTCTTAATTAATTTAAATTTATTTCATTTCCCATGGTTGCTATTGCGCGGTTAAGCATTTGAAATCGCAAGGAAGTTTAAAATTCCGATTTATTTAAAATCAAATTTTATACTCCTTATAATGATTCAAAAATTTATTAGAGAAACCCGCAGAAGCTTTTTTAATTATTTTATTTTATTTTCGTTATTTACACTGATGTTTGTGCCATTCATGTACTATAAATTCTCATAAAGTCTAGTGTCAAAACATAAAAAAAAAAAATAATGGACGAAAATTTGGTAAAATAAATATAAATAAAATAATTGAAACTGACCTGGTTTATTTTATAACGTATTTACTTCGGTTTAATAATCAAAAAAGTAGAATAATTCCGAATTAATATTAATTAGCGCAAATACGCGTACTTCCAAGTCCCAGGCTTCGAAGAAGCAATTATTATCAAGAAAAGAAAATTTCTCCTTCAAATTTCTGTTGTGTTTTTATTTTCGCATGTAAAACTTTCTGAACAACAAATATGTGGTCAATGTTAACAACAAAAAGAATAAAAATAGACGATTCACTTTCATAATGATCAATTACTAAATTGAAAATTAAAATAACAGCAAAGGATAAATTATTGAAGAATATAACGATATTCTGAACGGATATTAAAATAAAAGCAGGCGATGAAACTTTGCATTAAACATATCTTAACAATATATACCTTAAGAAAAACTAAATGTAATTATTACAATCATAATAATTTTATAATGGCAATCTTTTGAACCTGGCACCAAGTTTTCTTTATTTTATATCCATTCATTTTTATTGCCACTATTTACTCCAAACCACAACATGTAGGCACATGTTAATAAAGAAGCACAGATTTGTTGTTTAATTATATATTGTATGTTTGTATTTAATGTTTTAGTTAATATCCAAACTGCATCCATACGATTAAGCATATAAACTTTTGCTTTAAATGGAGTTTTATTTCTTCGAAGACAAAAAGAATTTATTTTGATTTTTATCCTACCTAAGACTGAATAAGGAGGACATTGTGATATTCTGAACGGAAGTGATAAACAAGATTCTGTGTAGATATCCATTTGTTTTGTTCTCTCCACATTTTCTTGCAGAAGCTCTAAATTTCATCCGGTTTTGTTGCCGATTTACTTAAATAAGACAACATGAGTGCTGTATCTTGGCATTGTTTCGACTTTGGACTGAACTCTTTTGGTCTTTAGATCTCAATTTTTAAAAATCAATCAAGTATAAAATACTTTAAAATAAGATGCTACAAATATGTGATAATTAACAAAAAATTTCTTTAGTAAACCCAAAAAGGTTTTTTGAAATAAAATAGTTTTTGTGTTTAAAATACCATATGTAATTTTTGAAAATTATTTATTGTTATGGTTGACTGTACTCTGATGTTGTTCTTTCTGCCTAATTACTGAAATTTTTCCAGGTGTCGAAGTCAAATTAGGAATAAATTTTTTTTTGAATGAATTATTTAAAAAATTAATTTGTTTTGTTATAAGTAAATTATTTATTTATTTTATTTATTTCCACGCTTAGTTTGATGTTAAAGAGTGTCTATTCGACAGCAACGACAAGAATTAAAACGCCTTAATAGCTACCCTTAGGAGAATTTCCTTTCGTGTAGTTGATACGAGCATTGCAAATCTGGTAGCATTGCAAAATACTACCAGACAAGTTTTTTTCCCGGTCTAAAAGATTGACGGCTCAAAACATTGCCGGCATTCAAGGTCAATCAACCTCCTACTCCTCGGAAGACACAGGAAAAATACTACACACGTTAAAATGTATATAAAAGAAGCTCTAATATAGTTAAGGAAACAGAAAAATAACTACCTTAATATAAACAAGGAGTTACTGTAATTTGCAACTAACTTAACTCGCGATCTAACTAATTAATTATAATTTGAAATTTAATTTATTCATACTAACACCCTCTTTAGCTACTATAAAATGAACTGAATTTATAACTGCAGTTAAATAAATAAAATAACCACGTTAAATTTTCTTATTCTTTCCTCACGATTGCATCTCAGAATAATTTCATACTCAAAAGTAGATTTATTTCATTTATTCCCTTAACGAATTTGCAATTGCCATCTTCAGAGAGAGTAAAAAACCCTCAGTATTTTGATGTTGTTTCCCTATCAAACATTATTCGAATGCAGATTATCCAGAAATATTTTTACAATTGTATATTTCTGTGCATGTTAGTGATACGGGTCGGTTTCGCTTTTGTTCAGGAAGAAACAACTTTACAACTCTGATGAAGTTATAAAACACACTTTTCTAACTAAAAATAATTAAAACAATATCATAATTAAAGTCCATAGGAGCAATCATGGAAAAAGTAACAGAAATTGATCAATTCAGATTGTAATTAAAGTGATCAAGATGATAATTTTCTTTTGTTCGATATAGTATTCTGAAGTCATATGTATGGGTCTATGAATTTTCCAATCAGTAAAATATTTGTGAAAACGAACTGATGCATTTCCTACTCGTGTTACACGAATATTTGGTGATTTTAGGAAATGAGTTTGAAGTGCATTTTCTTGGAAATTGGAGATGAAACCACTGGAAGAGCATTTCGTCGATGAGACTGTTTTAGCATATGAGATGAAGAAACAAAATACTGCGGTTCGTTTTAAGTAATTGAAAAGATAGGAGATGAAAGGAAAAAAAATGAATTTGGAATTTCAATTTTTGAAATTAATTTTTTCCCATTTTAATGTATAGATGATTTCCATCTAATCCAACTCATAACTGGCATAATTCCGGAAAGAACTTTATTCGCAAATCTAGTTCTGTTTTCGAGATTCACTCAAATATTCTACAAATGCCTGTTCAATCTTGTTTATGAAAAATGAAAAAAAAAAAAAAAGGGTTATATTGCTAACATATTTTTGATAGAAGGCAATTTAAAGCTTTAGATTAATGAATCTCTCGTGTGACATTCACTATATTTTTTATTGCATTTTACAACTATACGTTCAGGTTAAATTTAATTAATGATTTTAAACTATTTTAAAAATATAACTAAAAAGTTTGAATTATGATAAGAAAAAAAAACAGTTTACATCCAAAGATGTTTTTGGTGTTACTCTTACAAATAATGTAACACTGAAAAAAAACGCTTAAAGATCAACGAATGTCTATTTAAAGTAACATTCAATACGGAAACAATTATATTTTAATGGATATCTAAAAACATGAAATTTTGTGCTATCCTTATTATATATTTATATATTCTACCGGAATATAATTTTCTGATAAGGTGAATATATATTTTATAATTTTAAAATATTTTATCATTTCACATTTTTTCCTTTTGCATCGTTCACGAATTTAAATGATAGTTTCTATTATTGGACAATTTTTCTGAATAGTAAAACCTCAATTCTTTTAAACGCTTTTAAAAAACCATAATAGTAATTTAATCATTAACACTAACATAATATTTGGGGATATAATACCTTAAACATTTTTATTTGTTTTAAATATATTTTAAGCTAAATTTTTGCATCAGAAGCACACCTCTTTCTTAACTGTCTGTAAAAATTAGTCGAAAACATAATTCCTGCTATTACATCATTGATTTGAACAATTAACAAAATTTCAGGAAAATTTAGTTACTTTTTATCAGAACTTTAACTATACCTTTAAGGTTCTTAAACAAACATTGTAAACAATGCTAGTAACCAAATGTAATTTTAATAACAATAAATAGTTTAAAGTAATTTTCCAAGAGTTTAAAGCAGATAGTTAACAATAATGATTATCTATCATTATTTCAACCAAATACGTTAAAAATACATTAGTTTCTCGCAAGGATAAAGTTTTACATACCGATAATAAAACCGGAGTATAATAGCCACCGTGCACTCTAAGCATTTTACTTTCAACTCGAATCTCTCAAACTTTCTGTTCCTTTTTATCCACCGAACCCCGAAGACGAAACGAAGAAACTAATGTTCATCATTCAAAACAAATCGTTTTTAAAACCCATCTGACACTCAAAATCAAATTAAACCAAAGTTCTTGGCATTAATTTCTTCAACCAACAATTCCACACGTAAATTATAATTAAATAACCTCCTTTATGAACTTCCAACAGTTAATTTTCCATCAGAAAACTCACGCAAGGCCGCACTGTGTGCAGAACAAAATCAAAACACGTCTCGCACTTTTGGGTCACGTCCTTTATTATAACTCCGAAGGAAAACATGAAGATTCTTAAGGAATTCTTAGCCGTTCAATAATGACAGATGACAACATGCAATCAGTTGAATCATTAATTGTTTTCCTCCTAGTATAAGTTCTTGGTCTGCATACACAAGTTCCGGCGAAGCCGCACAAATGAAATAGTGTTCTGGGATACACGCTAAAAGGACGAACTGTTAGGCTGGAAAATATATTCAATTTAAAAGATTGTCTCTTTTGGAAAATAGAGTGTGGCATATTCTTGGTGCGTAGACGGATGTGAAGTTTTGGAAAATACTTTGCGGGTAATTTTCGAACGCGTTCGCTATTGAATATTGATGGGGTGATGGAGGGAACTTGGTTACGGAGGTCGTTAAATTGAAGAATTTACGATGAAAGAAATAATTAGGCTGTAAAACGAGTTGTATTGATTGTTATTGCGTTACTTCTGGTAAGTTTGCGAAAAGACAGAAAATGACGGCGAATTTAAAAATTTATGGTGAAAGGGGTAATTAGCTTGCAATATGAGTTGTATTGATCGTTTTGAGCTTCTTTGGGGGTGTTTGCGAAACGACTAAAAATAGCTGAGAATTTAAAAATTTATCGGGGAGGAAGTAATTATGTTGCAATATGAGTTGTATTGATTGTTATTACGCCAAGCTGAATTCATACTATTAATGTACATCACCATATAACACATGGATCAATAAGTTCCGAGACTAACCCAGAGATGGCACTCGTAGTAAACCAGTAACCAAGTCTTTCTAGAGTACGAACCTTCGCTTGAAACGTGTCAAAATTTTAAGTCGATCGGACCAGAAACAGCTGAGTTACCGAGGTTGGAGTAAAGTCGTTTTGTAGTTTGTTTAAAAAATGGAAAAAACCGAGTTTCTCGTGTTCTGATAAAACATTGTTTTTTAATGGGTAAAAACACCGTGCAAACGAAACAATGGATTGAAAAATGTTACCCGGACTCTTGTCCATCAAAAGCAACGATTTGTCGGTGGTTTGCCGAGTTTAAACGTAGTCGTACCGACACAAATGACGCGGAACGCTCGGGTAGACCTGTGGAAGCCGTTACACCGGAAAATGTGAGTGAAGTGACAAAAATTATAATGAAAGATCATAAAGTGAAGCTCCGTGAGATTGCTGAGATGACACAGATATCATATGGAAGTGTATTTACTATTCTTCATGAAAAATGGAGCATGAAAAAGGTTTTTTCCAAGTGGGTGCCGCGATTGCTTTCGATGGAGCAACGAGTCGATGATTCAGAAAGCTGTTTATCGCTATTTACTCGCAACAAAAAAGATTTCTTGCGTCGTTACGTGACCATGGACGAAACATGGATACATCACTACACTCCAGTGTCGAAGCGGCAGTCAACTGAGAGGCGCACAGCTGGCGAAAGCCGTCCGAAAACGCAGCAGTCAGCTGGCAAAGTCATGGCGTCAGTTTTTTGGGATACGCATGGCGTGATTTTCATTGACTACCTCGAAAAAGGTAAATCGATCAACAGTGATTATTATATTGACTTGCTGGTGCGTTTGAAGGAGGAAATCGCAAAAAAACGACCGCACAGTCTTGGGACTTATTGATTCATGTGTTAAATCCTTATTTAGAGAGCCCTTGTTTTATAGTTTGATTTGAATATTTATTAAAAACGCGAGAACTATTGATGACGGGCCTCTTAAATCTGAGCCTTAGTCAAATGTTGAGGACGATACTTGAGCTGGCACCTCCCGTTCCAAACTATCACACGACATCAGCAGTGGAAGGTGTAGGAGTCTCGACAGATTCAACGTCCATTAGCTATGCTACTCGGCTTTCTTTTATGTCTTCTAGACTTAAGCCCTCGGAAATAGCCTCTGACACGAGTTAGTGACTATAATAACCATGCTACGATAATACTGAGATGTCTACATTTATTAATTTTATTTTTTTCAACATTGAAATTAGACTTGGAGCAAATTTTCACTTTCAGCAGGATAGCGACCCAGAGTTATCCTAACATGGTTGCTTTACAATGATCGAAGGTAACTGGTAAATTCTTCATAATCTTCAGACACTTGCGTCCCATAGGAATTATATAGATGCCTTTGGATGCTCAATTACGGAATAAGACCGGTAAAAAAAAAGAATTTTTTTTAACGTGCGTTCTCTTTCAAACTTCACACTTTGCGTAACATAATTTTTTAAAACTTAATTTTTAAGAGCAAAAGGGAACGATGAGTCAAATAGAATTTATTCAATAATTAGTTTTAATAATTTATTTTATTACCTGACGTTTATTAAATTTATAACTTAAGATAAATAGGAGGAAAACTTTTTAGTTCAATTAAGCATTATGTTATTCAATTAAGCTACGTGCAATTAAAATTTCAGCAAACGATAAATTATGTTATTAAATTGAATATATTTGAGCTAAAAGTAATTAAAATTAAAACAAGCGATAAATTATTAAATTGAATATTTTTCAGCAGCATGTAGTTAAAATTAAAGCAAATGATAAATTAATAAACGATGCATTGGTGACCATTTGGTAACTTGGAGATAAATTTGGCGTAAAATTTAATTCTTTAAATAATTAGTTTCTACTAATTAATTTTTATTAATTGTAATTAAACTATTGTATCGTTATCCAAAACAATCGTGTGTAGAAAATTTCCGCTTAAATGAGCGGCTTTAAAATGTGAGAAAAAAGTTTTTAAAGTTTTGAATCTGACAAAGTTATAATGCGATTTTAAGAAAACCCATTAAAAAAACGAAACATATCACATGTAAAATGTAATTTTAAAGAAATTGTAAGTAAAGTACCGAATAAATGAGACTCAAATGTCACAAATTGTTGGTGGAAGTTATGCCACAACATCTTGAGACGTAGTCATTAAAAAAAAAGTGCTTAATACAAAATATTAATTTTTGTTATTTAATAAGTTATAGCACATTAATAAAGTATATAAACACTTTTTGTATTATATAGTGGTCATTCGAAGTGTAAACAATTGATGTTTTTTATTTTGTTTCCCTTTTATATTATAATATACTAATGTATTATATTGCTGTTTTCTAAAATATTTAATTCATGATAAATTAAGATAATGAAGTGTAAAAATAATTATTCTACCAACTAGTATATTTATTTTAGTGCTATTTTAGTTCTTTTTACAACTTGCTTTATTTTACTTAACTTGCTATATTCATTTGTATATATGTAAAAGTATATGTATTTCCAGTTCAAAATTTATACTAGAATTTTAATCATCTTTCTATTGTCAATCGAGATGAAATTTTGCATACACATATAACGTCATTAATAATTCAATGTTATGGTATGTACAAGCATTTACGGAGATGGGGAGAGGGGCTTCGAATCAAGGCCATGGATTTAAGAACGTCCAAGTAAGTCGGAAATTGGTACATACGTATAACTCATGTGATTACATTTTAGTCTTAATTTTCTAGTTTAAAAAGAATTAAGTAAAACACAAGTAAAAAAAATTAATCTTGTTTTTATTTAAAGATAAAATAAAAGCTGTAAAAATAATTTTTATTGTAAAATAATACATAATTAATAAACGCTAGAAGCATCAATACTTCATTTGATCTTACCTATAATTAAGTAGCTACGGTATTTAAAATATCGTAATTATTTAGGCATCTTAGTTAAGAGCCTCAAGTCTTAAAAGTTATATATTAATTTACATTTAAAAAAGGTTTTATACTTTTGAAGTCCATTTTTAAATAAAAATTACATTAAATTTTTTTCTCTAATTATATTTATTTAGATTTCTATTAAAATGCAAAATCAGATCATACTTTAATAAAAAGCTATAGTAAAGCTTAATTTTTTCTGTGTATATTATCTCAACAGTCAATCTCTTCACAAGGAATTGTATTATCTCTCTTATTATATTATTAATAATCTCATTATATACAGCAATTATATTATTAATTTCTTCTAGCAATTGTCGTGTATTTATCTTAATCCCATCTCTCACATTCTCTTGTTCTTATCATTTCTTATCTCTGTAAGGCTCCTATCTACCCGCCATTTTGATTTCTTGGACGTAATGTTAATCCTTCGAAATTTCAACTTTCATTCTCGTATCTTTACTATTCGATATATTTAAATTTTATGAAGTGCATCTGAAAGTGCAAAAAATAATGAATGCTTCAGTGAAATTACATGTTTCCTCCAATTTTTAAAAATTTTTTACCCCTATTTTAATGATTCGTTTGAGAGTGTTTAGGTCTTTAAAAATATTCTAAAATATCTTTAAAAATCAGAGAAAAAAATAATTCCGCAGAAGCCTTCATTGTTTTTTACTCTTTCCAGATGCACTTTATTGCATTCAAATAGATCAAATAGTAAAGATGTGATAACGAAACTCGAAATTCCGTAGGATTAACATTAATCTGACGGAATCAAAACGGCCCGTAGATGCGAGACTTTAGCACTTCAAGTCTTGTATATTATTATATATTTAAAACTTTTTGTTTTCCTTTCAATCTATATTTCAAAAATCTTGATTTAAAAATATTTTCTTTTACTTATAATTAATTAGATTTCCACTAAAATGCAAAATAAGATAACGCATTTATCAAAAAGATTATTATAGCTTTAAATTTTGCCTGTATATTTTTTTCTGAATCCAATAATCTCTTCGAGGTACATTTTATTTTCTTATCCCAAAGCTGCATTATGCTAGGATATTTATTCCCATAAATTTGTACATTTTCCTTCATTCATTTTTGCAAGAACATGTTCTGTTCATAACATCCAGATAAAATTGAAAGGGATATTACTGCTTATAAAAATACGATTCGTTACAAATTAAGAATTAAAGCTCACCCCCGGAACCAGCCTCATTAAGGAGGTAAATAATCGTCATCGTTCTCCTCCGAAAAACATTAATAAGCTTCTCCAAATTACTCCATTCTGAATTTATAAACAACATCTAAAACTTGCTTTACACAAAAGTTAACCAACTGACGGCAGATAATAGCATTTAAAATGTCCAAAAGCGAAAGCAATCTCCTCGCATTAAAAAGTTATTTCCCAACGAAAGAAAAAAAGAAACAGAATCCTCAAACTCGAGCGCGCAACTGGAAGGGTATTAAAAAAAGATCCTAAATTTCTACACAAATAAGCAGTTTCCACTCTTCCTTTATTCGAGCTTAAAACCATCACCTTCTCTTCCCAACTTCAATTGCGTAATTACCCCTACCCTCTTTCATGAATAATGATAGAATTAAAGCCAGCAATGGCTCCGGCAAGCTGATCAAAAATTAATGTAGAATGTGTTTTAAGAGACTTTCCTCGGCCTCATTATAGCGTAATAATTTGGAGTGGCTTGGGACCTTTTACATTATGTTCCGATAAAGTAATCTGCGGTGTATAACAAGGGTTAAATTACCCTTGCACTGTGTCTGCACTTATGAGAGGCAGCTAAAAAATTTAGAAGCCGTTTTAGACTCATTTGGTGGTGGAGCCCAAAATTCCAGGATCTTGTAGTTAGGGGAAGAGGTTGCTCGATGGTAAGCCGTAAGGACTGTTGAGTTTTGACCTGGAAAATCTCTACGTTTGAAGGAGGGGATTTAAAAGCTGCTTTAGGATCAAGGTCTTGTTAATATTTGATTCCAAATTGTTGCACTGTACAGGTTTCATTATGTAAAGTGAACTGAGTGTGCGAAGTAGACACGATTAGCGATGGAATATCATTTGTTTCTACTTTTGTAACTAAAAATATCTTACTAGCTATCTCGAGAATATTAAAATTGTAAGAGGAAGGTTCAAAAAGTACCCGTGTTTGGAACGAAAATTGGAATAGGGTAACACAATGTAGTATTGCTTAATTGTCGTTTTCCCATTTTCTAAGCAATTCACTAGTAAAACGCCCTTCACTAACTATAAAAATCATCATTATAATTTTTTTGGTCGATGAATCTACCTTCTTTAAAGCACATTCACAGCTTCATTAATTTATTAATGGGTTTTCTTCTACACATATTATACGTCTGGGTCAAAACTTTCAAGCTTTTCTCTCACATTTTAAAGCGCTCAATTGATCTGAAATTTTCTATACACTTTTTTTGGATGGCAATACGATAATTTAATTATAATCAATAAAAATTAATTAATTAATGCTAATTATTTAAATAATTAAATTTTATGCCAAGTTTCTCGCCAAATGGTCGCCAAATGTTACAAAAAGTGTAAAGATTGAAAAAAAAACTATTTTTAATAACTCGTTTCTTACCAGTGTTATTTATTGTTTATTTATTTCTCACTTGGAAGCAACACGAAGACTGCTGGCAACCAAGCTCAAAATTTTAAATCTTGGTCAAGTGAGGAATCTCGGCCACCTGTGAGCTAGCATCTCCCTCTTAGAATTTCCACACCTCACCTCCAGGAAGACTTAGACCTTCAACAGATTTAACGTGTATCAGATCCACTACACAGATGGTATTTAGAGGCATCGGCATTGCAATTCCCGATTTAATAGAAATAATGCCGGCAGCGAGCTTGAGAGTATGACAGTCTGATATTATACTATATACTACGATGTACTCTGAATACTATACTCTACTATATACTCTGATATTAAAAATAATACTGATAGAAAAAATATCAAAATACTTAAATTAATGGAAATAATTCATAAGAATTGATAATAAAGTAATACACAAGTGCATGTAAAACACTTCTACATCATTGTTTTATTTGAAATATTTAAGCCATAAAACTGAATCTTGATCATACATTTTATTTGAAGTGACAGTTGTTATCTTTTTTGCATTAACGTGAAGTATGTGTCTTACTTTTGACAATAAGAAACAGTTGATAACTCATATGAAAATCGCAATAGAAAACTTTTAGTTCTTTTATCTGGAAGAATAACGAGACTTGCTATTAAAAATAAGAATTCATACCAAGCAAAGAAAAAGTATGAGGAGTCTTGAAGGCAATTTCCGGATCATTACAGAAATTTAGATACAATACTAATGGACACGTAAAAATTGTGGAAATGCTTATAGTGATAGATAACTGGTGTGAGTGAGGTTGTTCATTAACGTCGCAATGAGATGCAATTCCAGGGCTACTGTCAACGGACCTCGTAATTTTGAGTCTAGGTCAAGTGACGAGGACGATACCTGATTTGGCACCTCCCTCTCCAAACTTCCACACCATGCCAATGGTATGACTTGGGACCTCAAAAGATTCAGCGTGCATCAGCTTTTGTACATCAGCACGTGTCTTTTTCCGGGAATAAAAACGTGTCTTACTAGAATTAAGCAACGTAAAATTGAGAAAAAAAAAATGTAGGGAATCTTTGAGAGGGATTTATTGATAATACTGATAAATTGATACTGATAATACTAAAACTGATGTTGATAATGCTGATAATACTAAAACTAATGTCGATAATACTGATAAACTGATATTGATAATACTAAACCTAATGTCGATGATACTGATAATACTAAAACTAATGACGATAATACTGATAAACTGATACTGATAATACTAAAACTAATGTCGATAATACTGATAAACTGATACTGATAATACTAAAACTAGTGTCGATATTAC
>BMAW01111770.1:256108-270464 GCA_019974015.1 Nephila pilipes
TACTGATAAACTGATACTGATAATACTAAAACTAGTGTCGATATTACTGATAAACTGATACTGATAATACTAAAACTAATGTCGATAATATTGATAAACTGATACTGATAGTGATGCTGATAATACTGATAAATTGATACCGATAATATTGAAAATGATACTAATAATACTAGCACTGATGAAACTTCTGGTATTGATAATTCTGAAATTCACATGGAATACTGATACTCACGGAAAAAATATTGAAATGCACGAAGTAAAACACAATCAGAAATAATCCCAACAAGAATTGCAAGTAAATCATTCCCTTACGTTTTTAAAAGAATTGCACGTAATAAAAATAATGAGAGTCGGTGATTTTTAATATTCTGTAAAATTGATTTTGTATTCAGATTTTTAATGAAAAGTCAAGTGATTCAATACGTACTTAGTTCGAAATTTTGTCTTCGTGAGTTTTAAATAAAAATAAAGTGCTGAGAATGTAACTGGTGCTAAAATCTTCATTTTTCCTTTATTACATGATCCAAAACGTATTTGACTTATTTAAAATATTTTATCTCGCATCGAAACAGTTCTGAATGTTGCTTAAGCATATTCGAAAGGAAATACGGTCACAGATAAAACAGCAAAAAAATTACTCCACGCTTTCTTCGCTGAGTTGAACACGATATCACATCGACATAAAGTAGTCTTCAGCTAACATTTTAAATGCAAAATCCATTAACAAAACACAGTTCTGAAATGCAAACTCCACGAATTGGATGAAGAGGTTTAGATTTTCTCTCACGAAGAAAAAAAAAAAAAAGAACGTGAAAACAAAAAGGAACGTTTCCTTCGTTTGTTTCGAGCAAATTTAAAGTGAAGTAAATATTCGACGCAGACGTAAGAATACAATAGTGTCTTATAATAGGATTGAAATTAGATTACGCTTTCTTCCAGCAGATCTGCAAATCGTATTTTCCGGAACACTGAACGCGTGATTTGAATAATAAATCGTTACTTTGAGTCTTACAAACACGTTATGCATAATTTCAGCATTTGTATGCAGCGTAAAAACAAACACGTCTTTTTTTTTTTTTTTTAAGTTGCAAATTTTTTTTTTTTTTTAAAAAAAAGTATAGAAATAAATTTACACCGTATTTATTATTTTTGTAAACTATGATTTGGGATATATCGAGGTGATAATATGGAAGAATAGAATGTTGTATGCTTTCAGTATTCTGTTTTATAAGGAGTTGGATAAAAATAAAACAGTAATAGATTCCTTTACGTAAAGGTGAAAAACAGACAGATATATATGTTTATTTAGTATTATCATTTTCCATAGCTTGGATTTAGAATTTAGTAATGATAAAAAGCGAGGAATTTGCTTTCCATATATCCATGAATGGCATATTAGTAAGAAAAGGAGATGAAAATAAATATGGTAGACAAGGAAAATTGCCTTTGATTTATGAATAAATGTTAAATTTAAATTTGTTATCGAGTTGTATCGGATCTTCCTTTATATAGCTATTATGAAACATTTATTAATTCTTATCAGCTTTCAGAAAAAACGAATTGGATATATTTATATTGCAAGTTTTTCATTTATTTTTGAATGCAAAATAAAAATTAAACGTCAGTTTTAAAGGGAAATATATATGAGGTGTTATAATACTTCACTCACTAACTAACTACTACTAAAACTAATCATCATCACCTCAGATTTCAATTCACGGTTGTCCTTAGACAAAAACACATCGGGTTGTATAACAACAACATTTATTCTTCTTACTTGCTACCGCTCGTTTACAACAGCTCCCCTCGGAGATTCGGTCAGGTTCCGACTGAGGGGATCGTGTGACATCACACTCTCTCCCTTTACAAATGAACGCCCTCTATAGGCAGGCTCTAAGTAGGAAAGTTAACAGAGGGTAGTTTAAAATGTACTCGTGTTACGAAAAGGAAATGAAATATCAAGATTGGAAAATGAGAATGGAGTAACTCATACCGAAGTATTGTGCGGTAAAGGTATGATTCCCCAGGAAAGCGGATCCATTGTCTGGCGGTCTCAATATTGCGGTAGATGGCATCACTAATACATTATCAATGTAAGCCAGGTTTCCGAAAGACCATTAAATGCGAGGAAACCACATCATTGGTTGCATAAACAATGTTTGTTAAACAATGTACTGAAATTTTACTCCCGCTAGATAACTGTATATGCTTCTGAGAAAAACCATAGCTTCAGCACTTTCCCTTGTTATAAGAAGTCCATGAATATGATGTTTTTTGTATCCCAAAAAATCGTTACCTTAATTTTTCCGGCAGTTGGAGCCTTCTTTGTAGAAGATTCTCTTGATACTACCCATTCTTATGAGCGTTGCTATGGTATATATAGGTGAATTTAGGTCTTAATCGATGGTAACAAATTGACACAAAATGATGTAGGTGACTCTTCGCGGCACCAATCAAAATCAAATCAGTCAAATTCAGTGTCAAATTTGTTTCGGCGCCATTTAACCGATGACAGGTCATAATGGTAACACCAACTTACATTATAAACGTCATATGCCTTCAAAAATTAGTACTTTTTTTTAACCAACCACGTACAACACTAAAATTAATGAGTATGTTTTACAAGAACTATACTTATATAAAAATTTCCTGGCTAGCTTTTATAATACGGTTTTCCTCATTCATTGGTGTTTTAATTTATGCATACATTTCTGACACTTCTGTTGGGTTATTATGATATTACAGTCGGTTAATTAACAGTAATGATTAAATTGGAATGTTGAAATTTATGTAATAACATTAATTGGATCTTTGGAACCAGATTAGTTTTTAAAACTTGTCTCGTGTTTATAAACGACTTGATACATAAATTTTCACCAATTGGCTACTTTTTTGATTTGGCGAGTTTTGAAAGACAAGTTTGCATATTATAATTGGTGAAGAGAATATTAGTATGTTTGTTCTATTTTTGTATCTAATATCATTGTGTATTTTTATGACAACCATTGGTTCAGATGCTAAATTATAATTTTTCTTTCCAATCAAATTTCATTTTTTTTTAATAAAAATTCATAGCAATTTGTTTCTGACTAAACAAAGTAAAGAAATATCAAGTGCCTTTTATTTTCCAAACAAAGGATATTACAGTATGCCAAATTTCTTTCTGTGTGTGTATGAATGTCAACAAAAGCAATAAACCGATAAAATATCACCGAAAAGTAAGAACAATTGTGATATGAATTAGAAAAAGAGGAAATTTATATCTGAACAGGGAAAACTTCTTTGTTCCTTAATTAAATTCTAAATTGATTATATCAATCATAAGGCTTCATATAAACAATAATTTTACTTTAACCCATTTATATCGAGCAAACGCTACTTCTATTACCCTGTGATTTTCGATATTACTCGGTAATTAAATAATATTTTTATGTCATGCCATTACTTACAAGGAAAACAAACAAATAAAATATGTACGAAGATGTTAAACAGTTCTATTTTGTAAAATTGGCTTTCGAATGGAAGCCTTATAACCGTTTTCGTCAGAATAAAATTTATATAAAAATATTCTTATCATATCTATTATGATGAATTGTATCATTTTTTTAATCATTTATATTTTCTATCATCCTTAAAAATATTATCAACGAAAGAATATTAATCCTCTCCAATTGATCGTTGCTCAAAATTACGTGGTCCGTCGCCAAAATCCTTCGAGATTCTTATAATGTGGTGTTGATAAGTAGCGCATAAATCAATCAGTTGAAAAACCAAAATAATAATAATAATAACGAAATTATTTTAAGTATTTATAGAAATTATTTAACGACCTCAAAGTCTTTTCATTAATCTCCAAAATAAAACTTAATACGTAAAAAGCTCTGAGTAAAATTTCTATTTTTGATTTTATGCAGAGAAGAAAATAGCGAAGAATAATTCGAAATAAAAACCAACGTTTTTATATGGTGGCAAAGTTTATTAAAAAAATTATTAAAATATTAGTTAAAACTGGTCGCAAATATCTAAATATTGCATTGTAAGGCAAATAAGAAAGATTCCCAAAGTTCCAGAGCTCTAGCTTAATGGGAAGTTAGTTAAAATAACGATCGAAAATTTGATGACACACTGATACACATACATACAGACACACACCAAGTGAAATACATAACAACGTTAAAACTAATTAAAATTAATTAATCCGGTAAATTAAATGGTTGGAATACAGTTTAGTCAAACCATTCTTGGAGACAGGAATTATTTGGCGGTATTTTGCCAAATGTTGCTAAATTGGTCATAATAAACATTCAGTCAAAAAAAAAAATTCGCCAAGTTTGGCAATTATTCAAATTGCCCCAAGTGATTGGGCTAATCTACATTATTTTAAAAATATATGAGTTAAAACTTGTCGCAAACGTCTAAATATTGCATTGTTAGGCGAGTACGAACGATTCCCAAAATTTCAAAGCTCTAGCTTGATGGGAATTTGGTTAAATTAACGATCGAAAATTTGATGACACACACACACACCAAGTGAAATTCAGAAAAACGTTGTAAAAAGATTTAGAATACAAAAAATATGGTTATAATCTAAGAAAAAGCAGCATTATTTTTAATTTATTTACCTGGTAATTGGTTAATATTATGGCAGTATATGAAGGGAATTTCAGAAGAATATTTAACCTGTCAATTAAAATACTTTTTGTTGGATTACTTGATGCATTTGAAATATGTTTATCCACACAAACACAGTTTTTATCGGATGCAACTGAAATAAAATTTTGAAAATGTTTCTTGTATATAACAAAGACATTATAAGAAATTGGTAACACTTAAAATATTTGGATAATGAAAATGACAGCGTGTAATTGATTTTTATTTATAATTCCTAGAAGAAAAGCATATTTGTTCTCATATTTATAAAAAAAAATTCTTTTCTGGAAAGGCTGTTTCGAGTGGGCACTTTACAAAAGTTCAACGCGGTAATTTTAATTTTGAAGCTTAATATGAACATTCAGTTGATATTGATTTAAATACTTAACTGACTCTCCGTTTATTTTTGTAGAGAAATTCGATCACCATTTCTAACACATGTAAGTATTTTAATACATTTTTCTTTGACGACATTTAGAAGAACCCCCTTTTTTTTGCGTATATTATATAACTGAGTTAATCTTTCAGGTTATAATTCCATAAAAAATGTTTTAGGTTATTAATGCACATTTTCTCAAATTAAAGAATTCAGTAAAATTTTTATTATGTGTTTTATGTGGACAGTCTCCCATAACATTCAGAGTTGCTTTGTAATAATCTTTGTAACAACTGTTAAAATATAATATATGTATATATGTTTATAAAATACACACACACACACACACATATATATATATATATATATATATATATATATATATAATGTCATTGTTTTTTAATGCGGTTAACTTCTAATTATATAACACGGTGGTTACATTCTATAAAAATACTGTGTTATGACGAATACGTGTTATACGAAACAAAGAATTAAGGCAAAAAGAGGGATTGGTTCCATAATTATTTAATCAAATACCATAGTTTTATAATTACAAAAAATGTATTTATTACTACAACAATTTTTATCGAAGTATTACATATAAATATGTATTAAATATTATGCTCTTTGTCAGCACTATTAAACACCATTAACAGAAGGCATTTTCTTTTTGATAAGATATCTTCATCCTTTGAACTTTCTTCCTAATTTACTAGAGTAATATGCCTTAGTTAAAGCAAGAAAATATTGCTTTAACCTTCTTAGATTTAGCTTAGAGATTTTTATAAATTTCTTTATAAGAAACTAAGAACTTGTCGAGTTCTTTCTCGAAATTTATCTTTCTTTTATTGGAAGAATTTTTCGCATAAGAAAATATAATTTCAACTATTCACCTAAGTTCGAGCCTTTTTTCACTTTTTAGAGTAAACTATTTTCTTATTTTTCATATATGCTATTGTTTTCTGAATTATTTTGGTATGCTCCAGAAACCAATTTAATCAAATTTTCTTGTGTTTCTTTTTCTTAAGCATTGCACGGTGATTTATCAAACTATGTTAGTTACGGTTCTCAGAGTGTGTTAGTTACGGTTTCTGATTATTCCTTGATAATTAGAAATTGTGTTCTAGGACACCATATATCATGAGGAATTTTTTCAATTCTATAAGCGTGTTGATCGATTGTTTTATTAGCTTTGTACAGCGAAGGAACTCGAAACCTATTTAGAGTGATCTCATTATTTGGAGTGTGAGTGTGTCGAGTGATGAGGACGACGTCTGTGAACTGACACTCCACCCACCAAATTTCCCCACCAGCCTTACATGAGGACATTGTGCCCGACCTATTTGAAGAGCATTTCATTACTAAACGAAAGGTATCCTCCCGTTGGCATGGTGTGGAAGTTAGGAGAGGGGGATGCCAGCTCAGATGTCGTCTTCGTCACTTGACCGAGGTTCAAAATTACTAGGTCCGTCGCCAATAGCCCTCGTTTGTTTCTAGTGCGAAGTTAATAAAAATTAGTCCAAATCAAACCTAGATGATGATCTCGTAAGGTATCCGCCTACATTTAATACGCGATTTTTGGACAAAAAGTCGATTTTTTTTTTATTTATGGTCTATTATTAAAGCCGAATTTCTTAGCTTTCTGGAACAGTTTCAATTTTGTTTCTATCTTACATGAAACTTGAGTTATAAGCATTTTAATAATAGTCTGTGACAAATTTTAGAACTGGAAATAGCATTCTGTTATCGGAAATGGAACTTTAATGTTTGTTTTTCATTGATATTTTACGTAATATCGTCATCAAAATATCTTCCAACATCAAAGCTGAATTTCGAAAAACCCAAAAAGCAAATGAATATTTTAATGGTGTAATATGATAAAGAGTCCCAAAGGAAGTTTTTGTTTGTTTGAAAACTGTGGTATTGGTTGCATATGATGCAATTATACAATTTAACGAAGGACATCAAGGCTGCTTAAATGTCTTTAAATAAGCTGAACATTGAAAATCCGTGCTACTTCACTGTAAAGGGACACAAAAAGGTTGGATTACAATCGAATCGGAGAATTGAAGCGTTATACAACACCTGTTAAATGTAAGCATAGGAAAGTTTTAAAGGCCATCAGGAAGAAAAAGTGTCAAAAGTTTACAAATCAGTGACCTTTTAATGTTAAATGTTTATTTAATTAGGTAAGTGTTTGGGTTGAAATGTATTTTCAGCTATTTCTCAAAATCAAGATTTTCATAATTTGCTTCAGCTCAAAACATCGTATTGCAAAAAGTTATGCATATAATGTTATGATACTTTCATGGAATACTCTATGAAAGTGAATTCAGGATTTGAACCTCTCCTATTGTTATAATGCTATTACTTTGCATTTTATTGATGATAAAAGTCATAACTTATCAAAAATTTTTACTGTTTTTTCTGTATGTTAAAGTAGGACTTCCTATAAATATTTAATTTTCAGAGTTATAATTGTGAGAGAGGCACAAATTCTAAATTAGATTCAATTCATCACAATAAAATTTACAGAATTGAAATATCTCTATTTAAATTTTAGTTTTGGTGTTTTGCACAAATGTAATTTTACTTCTATTTGTATGTACTTTTTGATAATATGTATGTAATAATATGTATATAATGTTTATGTAATATATATATATATATATATATATATATATATATAATGTCTATGTATGATAATATGTATGCAATGTTTTTTATGCAATAAAAACTAAACTAAAACTAAAGGAACTAAACTAAACGCCTTTGGTGGCATTAGGACTCGAACTTACGATATAATGGAAACAACGTCAGTCATAAGCTCTCAATAATGACCACTAGGCTACTTCGGCCTTCTGTTCAAGTTAAAGTGAAATCAGTTTATAGAGGCGTCGTGTTATAAATGGTTATATCGATATATTACACATTTTGTTAAAAAAAAACATTTTATTCAACAGGATATGAAGCAATTATAACAGAGAGAGCAAGGAGATGTTAAAGTCTCATAAACATACAAAAAAAAAAGATAGGATTACTACTAGATTAATGAACTATATTCATACTTAGAGAAATTTTATTCGATGAAATAACAAGAACATTTATAAAAATTGCATTTTATTGTGAGTGCGTGGGTGATGGTGGAGTTTAATGGCGCAAGAGCCAGATATGGTTTTGCTGCGCCACAAGAGGTGTAACTGCAATCTAGACATTTGAAAAAACAGAAAGGAAACAAGGAAAGTAAAATTTTATAAGAAGAAATGTTAAAAGTAGAGTATCCCGGGGGAGCGTCACCCAAGTGAGTAAGTGATGCTATAGTTTAATGGTGCAAGAGCCAAATGCGGTGTTCGCCAAACAGGGTGTAACTGTGATCTAGACGTTTGAATAAGAGAGTGATAGTATTTTTGGTGGAGCAAAAGTAAGATGGGGCCATGCACCAAACTGAGTAAATGTGAGTGATTGTAAAGCTTGTAAGTTGTAAATATGAGATTTAGACTTGAAAACATTGAAAAAAAAAAAAAGAAAAATTGGCTGACATGAAGGAGGGTCTAAAATAGAGAAGAATCGCTAAGGTATAGCGGGAGCGCGTCATTCGTGTTTACCAAAGACAGTAAACTCCATGAGGAATACAAATATCACTGGGATGCCTCGGATGAGTGATACCCATAAATATACCAAAGACACAAAACCCTATGCGAAAGGAAACGACCGTTACGACTCGGGGTGTTGATTCTTGAACCTACCTAAAGCAGGTAAGCCCCTGAGGGAATCGCCACCTATAATAAGAACTCGCACAATATATATCATTCTTCTACTCGAACAATTTAATCACTAGCGTCGTATGAATTCGTGCTTCTCCAAAATGTTCCTCTGACCTCAAAAGAAAACACCAGAAATGATCGAATATCACAAACGATTTAGAATCATCAGAACAAATTACATTAAAAGATGGAATTCATCAACGGAAAAGAAAGAAAAAAAACATTAATACGATGCTAAATCGATTATAGCAGTCTCCGAGCCTTTAGGAAAACAATCAGTACACTTTCTTCTGGTTGAAATCGACCTCAACTCATCTAATTCAAACCTATCCGACTGAAACAAGTCATGCGAAATGGCATTGATTCTGCTCGCTGACGTTACACTTTTTTCCCCCCATTCTTGTCTTAACAGAACCACCACCATGGCAAAACGGAAAACCACACTGCCGTAAAATGTAATTTTCGCCTGATTCTGACATTTCGCTGCTAAAAATAATCTATTTAACAGGAGAAATGTTGCACCCGGGCGGGACTATCCGAGCGAAAGGAAGATCTCTTCTTTTCAACTTTTAGTTTTGAAAAGGGTGGCGGGATGATAAGGGATCATTCATTCTTTCCTCCCTTTTGCTGAAGAAGTTTGCTGTTTGGTTGGATGGCAAAAGAAGGATAAAAATTTCGTCGGGAGAGACGTCAAAGGGAAACCGGTTGGGAGATCAGAGGGAGGTTGATGTATGTTAACGCGATTGGAATTAAAACTGTCGTACAAGGAGTTGGTGCAATTAGGAGATGAATTCGGCTGTAAAAAGTGAAGTGTAAATCGATAATGAATAGCATAAGCGGTCTTTTTTATAATTGATATATACTCAAGGGCTGTTTAGAAAAAGTTAAAACGATCATTGGACAATACTACAGAAAGTTATTCCAATTCTATTTCCCATTCCTAATACACTATCCCCATTCTTTAACAAACGGGAAGGAGGGAGCTTTTTGAGCTATTTTGTATGTATCGATTTTTATTTCTGTCAAAAAATACTTTATTGTTAGATGATAATAATATCCTACCACTTTCGGAAGCAATTTTTAACCCCCCCCTTAATGTATGATTATATTTGACGTTTTCAAAGATCTGTAATTAAATATAAAGTTTGTTTATATGAGAATCTCATAAGATAATAAATTATGCAACTTATTAACCTTCCAAGGGGCCATTGTTTTAGCTGGAGCGTTTTTGGCGCACCAGATCCCTTTTCAATTTCTTACTTCAATTTTAATTACATTTAGCTTAAATATATTCAAAATAATAATTTATCGCTTACTTTAATTTTAATTACATGTAGTTGATTTAATATTCAAATTAATAATTTATCGTTTGCTTTAATTTTAATTGCAGACAGCTGTTATATGATTTAATTTAATTATTTATCGTCTGCTTTAAGATTAATTACATATAGCTTAAATACGTATAAAATATATAATTCATATTTTTTTCATTTCCTTTAATTTTAAAATTGGAAAAGTTTACTATTGTCCATTTCTCTATATTTCATCGTTTACTTTAATTCTTATATTTGAGTAATTTATTAATAATAATTAAAAAAAAAGCACACCTAAGGTTGCTATATCTGTTCTTTGCAAAACTTTGCACCGAACATTTTAATTTATGCAAAATATTGAAAAGTGTTAGTTGAAGTAAGAACACTATTCAGGCGTTTTTTTTTTTTTTTTTTTTTTTGGGTTTTTTAAATTAAAACTGTAAGCAATTAACATATTTTGAAAAAAAAAAATCTTATATAAGGTTAAAATACATATTATAATAAATTAAAAATCAATTCATAAGGTGGAATCTACTTGATGACAAGGTTTTATAGCTTTAAATTATTCAGAATATGTATTAACACTTTTCAAATCGAAAAGACATAAAAAAATTTCATATAAATGTTATCTTCAAAATTACATAAAAATTTCAATAAAGCGTATTTTCTGACGGGCCTAACTTTAGGCATCGAAAACAATATAAAAACGATTGCTTTAAATTATATAAATTTCTGAACGAAATTTTTGATTTTGTACAGAAAAAAAATCAAAACTCTTGCAAAATACGGCTTTTCAGGAAACGTAATACATAAAGTTAGTATTTACAGTTATTAAGTATACATATACATGCATTGTTTAGCAATAATTGTTTGTTATATTTTATCAATCGAAGCATCGTAATAAATTTTATTTTTCAAAAAATAAGATTTGAAATGTTTTACTAAACCAATAAGCAAATTACAGTATTTTACCCTAAATTCCAGTATACTTCATTGACTTTTTGCAACGTTTTTATGTATTTCACTTGGTGAGTGTATGTGTGTGTGTCAATGTGTCATCAAATTTTTGATCGTTAATTTAACCAACTTCCCATCAAGCTAGAGCTCTGAAACCTTAGGAATTTTTCTTACTTGCCTAACAATGCAATATTTAGACATATGCGACAAGTTTTAACTAATGTTTCAATTTTTTTTAATAATGCAGTTTAGCCCAACCACTTGGCGTGATTTCAAAAATTGCCAAACTTGGCAATTTTTTTTTTTTTTTTTTTTTTTGGCCGAACGTTAAGTCCACGAAGAGGATCAGGGTAGCCACATTAGGCAAAATACCACCAAATAATTCCTGTTGCCTAGAATGGTTGGGGTAAACCACATTCCGACCATTTAATTTACCAGATGAATTAATTCATTTTAGTTTGTTTTAACGTTTTTATGTATTTCACTTGGTGTGTATCTGTTTATGTGTGTATCAGTGTGTCATCAAAATTTCGATTGTTAATTTAACCAACTTCTCATCAAGCTAGAGCTCTGAAATTTTTGGAATCGTTCTTACTCGCCTAGCAATGCAATATTTAGACCTTTGCGACAAGTTTTAACTAATATTTCAATATTTTTTTTGCTAAACTTTGCCACCATATAAAAACGTTGTTTTTAAAAAATTTGGTTTCTTATCTCGAATTATTTTATTAATCGAAACGTCACAATAAAAGCATTTTTCAAAAGATAAGATTTCAACTGTTTTACTAAACTAATAAGCAAATTACAATATTTTGCTTTAAATTCCAGTTAACTTGCTTCATTGACTTTTTTTTTTTTTTTTGATGAAATCAAGATTTAATTTTTCTTCTTTCAATGTGTAACATAAGAAGGATGGTGATAAGATGAGCGAAATTCTTAAAATTCTTCATATTAATCAAAAAATTAAAATATTGCATCCCAGAATAAAGAAGAAAATAATGATATTATTAATATTAAATAAAGTAGATGTTGCGGTTATATTTTAAGCCATTTGTCTCATACAAAACAAAAATCTCTTTAAACATTAACGACGGGAATTGGTAATGGGATTTTAAACCTTCGAGAACAATACCTTAGAGATGAATTCGTTTTAAAACAACATAAAATATATAAGCAAAGTGAATAAGAATGAAACAAAGAAGGATAAAACTTTATATATTTAGGGAATTCAAAGTGCGTTAAGAATACTATTACATATAAAGAACAGTAAAATACCGATTTTAAGACTCCTTGTTCTCGTGAAAACTTCTTTTGAAATTTTTAGTACAGTTTGGTTTTTTGTGTACCTAATAGTATGATATTTTAACCATTCTAAAGAACTATATATAAAACTAATTTTTTTTTTAGTCAAAAAGTTTTCTTTTTTTTATTATTTTTTTTATCTCAGTTGAATATGAACAGAATTTTTGAGATATATTGGTATTTTAGGTATACTTAAAAAATGTTATTCTATATGGTTAGAAATTTTTTATGCTTTTATAAGAAAATCATATGGTGAGACAAAAATACTTTTTTCTAAGAAATACCAAAATTTTAAGAAATAATTTTTATATGGATTAAATGAAAGAAAAAAATAATTTTCCAAAATTACAAAGTTTTATAACTCTTTCAAAGAAAATATTAATAAAATGATATTAATAAAAAAAGTTGAATCCGTATTTTTGTGTATTACTTTATATAAAAGATGCGAATCAATTAGTGTATTTTTGGTATACATTTTAAAAAAAATGGTACTTAAAGCAAATATGTCTATAAAATCATATAACAATATGTCATGAATAAATATGTATATATATTCAATTCAGAAAAAAAAAAAAAAAATAAATAACCCTCTTATGACGAAAAAATTATTATAGTTTTAGTGAATGTTTAAAATACGATTATTAGGCGTCAAAATATTTATTATTTTCATTTTTTCCCCGTGGTTTAGTCGAAGGCTAGAGCAATAGTGTGAGACCAAACATTTTCAAAAAAAGACATGTATGAGATGAAATGATACACACACAAAAAAATCTCTGCTAATAATTTCAGAAGTTTTATGTCACAAGAACAACAGGACTTATAAATCCGGTTTTTTGTAATTACTCTCCTGTCTTAGTACTGTACTGTATTGCAGACTATCAATAAAAATGACTTGTTTTCAGGACATCACGTTTATTTGCGCACATCTTATCAAACATAAATTATATACACAATTTTAAACAAGCATCATTTTCAACGTTCGTCTATATCTCTTGGAACCAAAATCAATTCTATTTCTTTATGTTTGTTGCCAGTAAATTATCTAAAAAACAAAAATATAATCTGGTGTTGCTAAAAAAATATATCTTAATAAAGAATATTGAAAAAGGTATCACTTTAAGTTTAAATCGTTTGCTTTTAAAAGTTGAACAGATAATATCTTAAAAAAGTATCACATTAGATTAAATCGTTTGCCTTTAAATGTTGAACAGATAATATCTTAAAAAAAGTATCACATTAAATTAAATCGTTTGTTTTTAAAAATTGAATATGTCACAGTTCCCTTAATTTATTGTGTAATTAACAATATTTTTTTCTGTTGACAGAAAACATATTACTAGGAATATATGGATCTTTTTTTTCAACAAAAACAATACTCATTGAATTGTTCTTAAACTGAAAATCGCATTAAGTGTATAACAGTTGCATGTTTTAGTTTTCAATTTAGTTAAATTATAAAAAAAAAAAAAAAGTCGATACATATATACGTTATGAAGATTAAAAGGTGATAAAGAAAAATGATTATTAGATATTAGAAGATGGTTTATGTGCGTTAAATAACGAGCAATTAAAATTATAGTGTTAAAAAGTACCAGAACATTGCATTCCGAAGTGAATTTCGCTTCTAAAAAATGTGCGAAAATCAATAACGATGAACATGCAAAAGTTTCTTTCGTGAAATTAAAGATGTATTACTTTCCCCCTTTTTTTTTGCGAAAAAATTATTTTTTTTAAAGCAGAAATGTAATGATTTAATAAACCAAAAGTATTATGAATAAAAATCGAATTCAATTTGTTTAGTTAAATATAGCAAATTAGGTTCGTCATATTTATGATTAGTTTTTGTATGTGCTTTCGAATGTCTTAAAAGCATAGAAGAGAATTAATTGATTGCGAAGATTAATTTGATAAGAATAGGATGGAATCTTTAAGATGTTGATAGATTACAAAGATTACTGGATATAGCACTGTATGCTATAAATAAATGGGTCACA
>BMAW01111770.1:270831-285831 GCA_019974015.1 Nephila pilipes
GTTTATCATGCTGCGTGGGGAGTTCGCAGTGATCCCCAGAGTGGGGAAAAATTTTTCTCAATCCTAAAAGCGCCGAAGGAAAGATATTTTGACTTTAAATGATTGAAATATTAGTTAAAACTTGTCGCAAACGTCTAAATTATTGCATTGTTAAGGAGTACGAACGATTTCCAAAATTTCAAAGCTCTAGCTTGATGGAAGTTGGTTAAAAACGATCGAAAATTTGATGGCAACACACACACACACAAGTTGAAATTCAGAAAACTTGTAAAAAAGTAATAATTCACGAAAATTTTTTTGGATTCGGTGATGACGTGATCATTTATTCATATGATAGTTATCCACGAGTCATCTTAATATAAAAAAATACTATTAAGCACAATTCTCTAAGAATAAAATGTTGAGAATTATTGTATTAATGAAATAGAATACCACAAAAAAAAACCTGCGATTCACAGTATCGAAATTAATTGTTATTCAATTATGTTTAGATCTTCGGATATTTATTTTTTTAAATTCACTGATAAACGTCTGATAACGTGAGTTTGTTATATAAATCCGATTATACGTTAAGTAAATTATCATGAAATAAATGAAATATAAAATAAAATAAAATAAATTAATTTTGAGTTACATTATTGATATGTAAGCTTCTACTGTAGATACTTTGTATGTGTGATTTAAACTTAATATTTTATTCTATTTCCTTTTTTCTTGAAACAGACAGAACTTTTCCATATCAAACTGTAACATTCAATATATTTGATGTATAGACATATATTTTGTGAAAAGAGGAAAAATGATTAACAAAGTGATGAAATAAAATAACGGTAAACTAAAGATTTATGAATCAAATTAAACCGATTGAAATAACCGTAGTATGTAAAACAATTAGAATGATATAACTATTTTGGTCACATATAAATAAAGGGAATATGGAATAAAACAACAGAAAAAAAAATCAGATTTTCCTAAATTTAATCATAGGAAGAAAAATTGTGTTTTTAATGTGAAAGGTATAATTAAATTATAAAAAAAAGAATTCCAATATATAATAGCGCTCAGAATATCCAAGTAGACTCAAATGATTTTTATATCTTTTCAACATAGACATATATACTTGAAAAAGCTTCATATTTGAGTTAATTATTGAGGAATCTTTCTACAAAATATTTTTTTTTAAAAACTTCAACTTGGATTCAAAACGTTTTTGATTTGAAAATCAGCAGTGAAGTAAACCTTTACTGAAAATCAAATTTTGCATGGGGACAGATTAACATATTATGTCAGAACGAGAATATTGAATGCATAATGAAAATAAATACACTTTTTTTTTGAAATTTCCAAATTTTCATTCTATTTAATAATATATTATCATAATATAGTCTGTGAACATATTTTTACTTATATTTGATCATTGCTTTATTTCTTAATTTTTTGATATTCATTGTTTGCTTTTGCTACAAGTGCTTAGTTTATTAAGGATTTATTGTAAACTTTGATGACATCCTTACATGTACAGATCAGATTAGATATTTGAATAGACAGCTCGTAGATATTTTTAAATTTGATATTTAGGCTTACTTACAAGGTTTAAACTTTGTAATAATGGTCAAGTGTCAATAAGTGACGTAGTGACACCCATTATAATCAAGTTAAAAACAAAGAATTCAACCTTTGGAAACAGTATCAAAATAAATTAATATGGGCGGATAATTAATCGCATCCTTGATCAAATATTAGAAGAATCCTACTATCTTGGTGGATATACCGTCGGGTAGTCGTGAAACCGCGATAGCCCTAGTGGTGACTTCGCTGACTCGCGGCGAACGTTTTTACTCGTCGAGTCGTGGGTGTGAGGGTCTGATGTCACTAAAGACACGCCGTGAAGTAAATCTAATGCACATTAAATTTGGTTAAGATTCAAAGCCCCTCCCATCAGCATGGTGTAGAAATTTAGAGAGACAAGGTGCCAGCTCAAGTGTTGTCCCTCTCACTGGACAAGGTTCAAAATTTGCTATTGATTGGCGACCAACCTCTCGAACCCTCAATGTTCTTCTAGGTGACGTTATAAAACAATCAATCAAATTAACCAGTTGGCTTGAATTAACTACCAATCGATTCAAGTATATTTCTAGTGAGTGGGTTCGAACCAGGGGATATAACACATGGATCAATAAGTTCCAGACTAACCCAGAGATGGCCCTCGTAGTAAACCAACCAGGTCTTTCTAGAGTAACAACTTTTGCTTGGAAACGTGTCAAAATTTTAAGTCGATCGGACCAGAAACAGCTGAGTTATCGAGGTTGGAGTCGTTTTGTAGTTTGCTTAAAAATGGAAAAACCGAGTTTCGTGTTCTGATAAAACATTGTTTTTTAATGGGTAAAACACCGTGCAAGCGAAACAATGGATTGAAAATGTTACCCGGACCTTTGTCCATCAAAAAAAGTGCAACGATTTGTCGGTGGTTTGTCGATTAAACGTGGTCAGCCTCGACACAGCGGAACGCCTCGGGTAGACCTGTAGCCGTTACACCGGAAAATGAGTAGGGCGACAAAAAAATTATAATGAAAGATCGTAAAGTGAAGCTCCGGTGATTTGCTGAGATGACACAGATATCATATGGAAGTGTATTTACTATCCTTCATGAAAAATTGAGCATGAAAAGGTTTTTCCAAGCAAGCTGATTGTTGATAACGAGTCGATGATTCAGAAAGTTGAAGTTTATCGCTATTTACCGCAACAAAAAAAAGATTTTTGCGTCGTTACGTGACCATGCGAAACATACATCACTACACCCAGAGTCGAAGCGCAGGGCAGTCATCTGAGTGGCGCATAGCTATGAAAAGCCGTCCGAAGCGTCCGAAAACGCATCAGTCAGCTGGCAGTCATGCGTCAGTTTTTTGATACGTATGGCGTGATTTTCATTGACTACTCGAAAGCGCTGCAAATCGATCAACAGTGATTATTATATTGATTCTGTTGGTGCGTTGAAGGAGGAAATCGCAAAAAAACGACCGAGTGCGCTTCTTCTTCAACTTATTGATCCATGTGTTATGTTCAGCGTATCACCATACAGCTAAACCTCCTATGAATCTCTCTAATTCTTTTATTTTCCACCCTTATTAACTGACCGTCTTTTATATAGTAAAGAGATATATCGTTCCCACAGCGAGGTTCTCATATCAAAAAAATCGAAATAAAGTAGGTCCATTGTTAGTTAACGGAAATGCGTGAGAATCTATTACAAAATAGAAATCTTTTGTTGGAAAAAAACTGAGATAAATTTATGATTTCAGATTAGGAAATAACCAAATTTTGAGAATTTCAAGTGGACACTAGCATTTCAATTAGCAAATTCTTGGCTTAGGATAAAGTAGCAGAAGTTAAACTAATTTTTTGGCATATATCTTCTAAAATCTATATATATCCATAAATACATAAAAATTAGAAATATGAATAAAAGTAATATAAAATCCAAAAAAGTTAAAGAAACATGAAAGTACTGGCCTTTAATTAAATGTTTCATCCAATTTTACGTTACAGTCAAACAGCGCTACCTGAGACGAATTATGAATCCGTGTAACACTTTCACGTAACATTATCTGGCTGTTGTCACTCATTACAGTGCATAAGCAAATGAAAAACAATACTGTTACATGAAAGTTGACTTTGTTATATTTAAAGGAAAAAGCTGCAAAAAAATATTTTACAGATAATGTTAAACTACCTAAGTAAATAAAATTGTACGGTTAGATATGAACTTTGCAACACGTTTTGCCGCCAAATGTCAATAAGTTGCCAAACTTGGCTGTATAAGATGTAGAAATAACTTAGCTGCCAAATGATATTTTATCGAAAAAATTTAAAAAAAAAAAAATCAAAAAATTTTTGAAGAAAAACAGGCAGTCTGAAAATAATATATTAGAAGTTGTAACAGGCTATGGACTGTTGAGCTAGGTTATTCTAGAATAATTGGCTGAACTATCCCAATCAACAAAATATATCAATAATTTTTTTTATAAAACGAAAAATATTATTGAAAAGAAGCTAAACAAGCAATCTCAAGAAACTAAAATAAAGAAACTTATAAATACTTTCTTCATTTAAAATAAACATACCCTTAAGCCAAAATGTGTTTTTATCTTAAGATGTACACATATCTGAAAATGCTCAACGTAACTTCCGTTACAGGATGTGGAATGCTAAATATTAGAAAGTTACTCACTATGTGTTCTTTATTAATACCTTACACGTGACGAGATTGTATAGTATTTTCGGAACTTTGCCCATTCTATTCTTAACTTAGAACAACTCAAACAAAAATCTTTGGCTCGCTTAGTTAAATCGTACTTCCCAGACTGAAAATATGTATGGAATTGTATACACATGTACTTCATTTCTCACCATATTTCGTCAACAGTTAGCATTTAAGTGGCGCCTAAGCCGGCGGATGAATACTTCGAGACTTAAATATTTGCATAAGGATTTGCGATTAATTTGTTCAAGTACTATGTGCTAACCATACAGAGAATGCATTTTATTCTTCTGTAATTCCAACAACGAATTCAATGGTTTTTTTGCGTGTAAAAATGGTCTAGCGCCCTTCAGTACTAGTGACTGACTGCCACCACTTTACAAGTTTTAGAGGGGATCCAGAGTCATTATTGTTTGTTTCAACCAAGCACTTAATTGGCAGATGAGATCTGTGTTAATTTTCCGCTTCACATTTTGAGGAAAACTTCGCCTTCGAATTTTAGGCTGGTTGTAATCTTATTTGTAGGAATCGTGCAATCTGTAGAATGGGATTTAATTAAAGTGAGGAAAAGGCCAGTGACGCTTCCAGAATTTACAAAATTCCCGTTTGGTCTTCCAAGAAATGTAAGGATGTATAACTCATCCAGAATTCCAAGTGTCTTGTAATTCTTTGGAGATCTTGATGCGGAGAAAACTCGGTGGAGACTTTGGGGATTTGGATAATTCCTAATTATCAAAACAAACACAAGTTCACGCTTAACTATAAGAGGTTTTGCGTAATTAACTATACTTCAAATCAAAACAACTTCCCAGGAAATTATTGTAATCTATTCTGCCAATGTTAGTAATGTTAGTAAAACAAGGGGAAATTTATTTAAATTAAATTGAGTATTTCTTAGCAGGAAGGAGACTGAAATAAATTGCACTTATAGATTATAGAAAACTTTTCAAATGTTTAATTGTTTTGATGTTTTGTTTTCGAACAATGCATTTGATTAAAAGTTTTCCAAATATGTCATCGTGTTTTATTGATTTTTCCTTCTCTGTAAAGTTTAAAATTAATTAAAATATGGAGTAGGGAGGTTAAGTTAAAATTTATTGCATGATATTCCAAGATGTTTTGGGGGAACTTATGAAAACTGAAGGGAATTTTAATTTAATTTACAGACATTTTTATTCGGTTTAACATTATAGAACTAAATAAAAATCAAGTTCCTTTTCATTAATTTGAGGGAAAATATTAAAATTCGTTAAATGGTAAATATGAATAATAAACATTTATAGTTTAAGCCATACATCAATGCTGTTCAAGCCTTTAAGTTGGGAAAAACCAAATTGTGGTATTTTTACGGGAAATAATTACGATATAACAAAAGCTTTGGAGTAGAGGTGGACTATCTTTCAAAAAATGACATTTCTCTCAAAAATGGCACAATTACTTAAGAGGGGGGGATGATATCGTGTCTCGAGTGAGTTGTGGGTTCAGGATTTGTCATTCTTGCTTCAAACTACCACATTTATAAATTCCGATATTGATTGGTTTAAATCTATTTACGACAGGGTCTGATTATTACTCAGAAACAACCAATATATCTGAATAAAATTTATTCTGCGCATTTATTGATCTTCATGTACTTAAGGTTGTAAATTGCAGCTATTAAGGTTGATTTGTTTCGTTTGAGGAAGTCGTAAATTGAAGCAAACCACTGTAGCGCAAAGTCTTAATCATTATCCTGGGGTGTCGTAAAACCTTAAATATCAGAAAAAAGATAATTGAGATAGATACTTAATTTTTATTTATTCTTCTTATAAAACTTCTTTATTTAATCACCACCCAGAATTATTCATTTCTCCCAGCATTTTTTGAAGATTATAAATGCAGAATCGCGGGTTCGATCCTTGGCCGCCAAAGACCCGCCGTGTAGCCGGGGCTGCTGCATGTTAAATCTGTTCGGGGCCCAAAGTCATCCCGTGGCGTGGTGTGGATGTTAGGAGAGAGGGGTACCAGCTCAGGTGTGTCCTCGTCACTTGACCTTGGTTCAATATTACGAGGTCCGTCGCCAATAACCCTCGTGTTGCTTCTAGTGCGATGTTAATAAAAACTAAACTAAATTAAAACTGTAATTGCAGAATTCAGCAGATTGAGTTCAATCTGCTTCATTTTGCATGTTACTTCTATCTACAGTTTCCTGAATTCTAAAAATCATCGATGCTATGTGCTTAACTATAAATTAATACGCAGAAAAAATTTTATACAGGAATTTCGGTAATTTCTCTGTCACAGTAAAAACTTCACTATATCCCATCGTATTTAAAAATCCCTTGAAATCACATCACTTAAAAATATTCTCAAATACATATACTGACCTTCATTGAAAAATGTGCCTCTTAAAGATATTAAATGGAAAATAATAATATTATGATCTGAAGTTTTTCTTTTGCTAGATTCCGACACACACATTAATCTTTAACAAAGATTCAGAATTTTTCAGGAAAGCTTTTCGCGTTTGCTAACTTTATTCGGATTGCTGTTTACAATCGCGTACAAAAATTATTTTATATTGAAAAGATTTTTTTTGAAACAATCTTTAATTGTGTATTTAATTTTCTCGAGTATAGCGTAAAGTTGAGCTTCACGAGCACCAGTTTTCTGCAGTCCAGGGATTGAGAACCTCTGTAAAAGATATCAATTAATGTTTGTAAAAGATATTAATTAATGTCAATATTTTTTCTTTTTATTTTGAATTCTTTTTTTTATTTTTCTACATTAATATTTCATTTGAAGTATTTAATTAAATATTGCTTATCAATATCGCTAGTAAAACTTTTTAGTAAAATTTTATAAGTTTGACAATCATGTTTTCAGAAAGGCTATAGAAATAAAATTCTGAATTCAGCGCAATGATATAAAAAATACTCTCATCTGCTGTATAAAATAATTAACGGGAATTATATATATAAAATAATTGCTATATAAAATAATTAAAGGGAAATTATATATACACCAAAAACAAAGGAAATTTTTTTTTATTTATTTATTATTCTTAGAATCAACAAACAGTATTACATTGAATTTTAGTTTTGAATATATAGTTTATTACATAACTATCATAAATCAATTCTAGAGAGTTGATCTGAAAGTATAAATACCAATATCGTTTTAATGAAAATTGAAAAATCTACATTAATATAATCTTTACTATAAAAAGTATTGTCTCATAGAACGTAGAAGGTTAAATAAATAAAGAATACGGAATACTCTCGCGATTCGAGACTTTTATTCAGCAAACTAATCCACTAATTAAATTGATTGAAATAATAAAAGTTCGATTTTTCTTTAAATTAACATAACCAATTATAAATAAGATGCAAGGCGTAACAACTGGAAAATCAAAAACCTATCTCGATTTAACTGCTTCGTGAAATGTATACAAGATAATCATAATTTAACTAACTGTGGCCAGAGTGTTCTGTAGCGTCATGTAATTGCGAGAACTGCGCCAAATGTAGTAGGAATATTAAAGATGTCGATGGACAAAGTATTATGCGGGGGGGAAAATAAGTTCCAAAAGTCACAGCTAGAGAAATATCAAGGAGTTGTCCTGGACCTCTCTCTCTCTCTCTAACTATGTTTAAGGATAACATATCACGGACTATACGCTGCTGTCGTGAATGATCTCCAATGAACGCAAAACGTGGTCCACAAAAACGGTGGTAACTTTAAACTTGATTTGTATGTGCTAAATGAAAGGTAATTTTATTTCACATTATTGACTCCTTATATTTTTTAAAACTCTCTTTTCGATTACGCTATTTCGCATATTCTCCCCTAATGGTGAGTTTTAGAACTTTTTTTTGAGAAATTCTTCGTTTCCTGTCTTGTTTAATCTTTCTGCTACATTTGGAGCTATTCACAATTACATCGCGCTGCAGGAGACCAGAGCATTGTCAGTTAAATTATGGCAACCATGTACATAGGAAATCTCAAGAATATATACTTTGCTTACGTTCCTGCAGATTTGCAAAAAAATTTTGAGAATAAATGATGGCTTGTAGGTGGATTTCATCTGTCAACCATGATGATCGAAGTTTAACTGAATGCAACCAGCGGATCGAAGTTTAACTAGATACAGTGACCATGGCGGCGAAATTGAGTAAACGAATGTAGGTTTATGGCGCAAAAGACATATTCTGTTTTTGCTCCATTGCAGGAAAACGAGTCACACTATAATATAAAAACCGAACTTACTTATTGATAATATAGAAAGGATTTCAGATGTATACTGCTTTATTACGAAGCAACATACCTGCAACATGTTTTAAAAATAGTATTTTTCTATTTCTATATTTCATTAAATATATATTTTAGACTAATTAAGTATTAAGCATTTAATTGCAATAGTTACATACTTATGAGTATGTAACTATTGCAATTAAATGCGTAATACTTAATTATACTAAAATATATATTTAATGAAATTCTCTCATTTTCTTTATCCTTTTAGAGATTAGTCTTTACCTTCATTACCTATTTAGAGATTCGTCAAATCTTAGAACCAAATGCAGCTCTTTGAACCTCAAATGTCGTTATAAATACTACTGCATCAAATAGAAAAAAGGCTTGTAGATGCATAACCTCAAAAATATTTCAAAAAGTTGTTTCCTTCTTTAAAATGAATAAAATTTTAAGAAGTTTCGGATTTTATTAAAATCATTTCGTATTTATATTGACTTACACAAAAGATTTCCCTCCAATTTAACAGAAATCACCACAAATCCGCCTATTCTTCCTAAGGAAAGACATCTTCAAAAACCAAAATACCCTTATTATTGATCCCAAATATGAATAGTAAAATTATTACGATTTTAATATTGTTTCTTAAATACAGACATAAAAATATCTACCAATAATTGACTTTTACACTGTTTTAAATATATTGGACTTTAAATATCAAAATAATGTAATACTTCATTCATAAAACTTCTATACTTTTATAACAATTTACAAAAGATAGTGCTCCGTCTTTTACAACAAATCATTCCAAACACAAATTTTTCTTACAAATAAGACACCATATATGAACGCTAAAATGATACCGCTGTGATCATTACAGTGAAGCTTTGCTAAGTCAGATATCTGGATAACAAATATTGTTCTGTGTGAGGATTTCTTATTTCAACTTAAAGAGCTGTCAGCAAATTTTCCATTTATTTGTTTTCATCTACGTATTTTGAAATATTTTCTTTGCTGAAGTCTTCTAATATTTATAGCTGTACCGAAGGAAATAGGGTGAAGGGAGAATTCCTTAAATATTCTGTTTAAAAGTCAACAAAACCTTAGTTACGCCTCTTATCACCAGTGATAAATGGCATTGGTGCTAGATTATCTAAATTGAAAGTTCAGTAAAACAACTTTAAGTGCACTTCTTTTGTTCACATTATAGAGGTCTCTATCTTCTGTAAATATGATTCATACTTGATTTTTCAACATTAAGATGAAGATCATTTCCTGTAAGTATGTTTTATTTCTTTATTTATTTATTGTCATTCTTCGGTTTACCCGAATTTTCGTTATCACAGACTGACACTGGTTCCAATAAATCCACGAGTCTTTATTATACTTCAAACCCAAATCTCGTAATTCTTTCTTATAACAAATTTTATGCCAGTTTTAATTATTTTATTCCTAAAATGAATAAGAATTGAGGTAGCAAACTCTCATCCTCCCCCCCCACCCCCTAAACGTCTTTATTTTTGTATCGATTCACACAAAGTAATCCCCTACCATTTATCACAAATTACCCCCGAAAGAATTTCTCTTTCCAAATAAAAACACCCCATCCCCCTTCGCTAAACCCACACCAGCTTTGATCCCAAACATGATTTTCGTGACTCCTCCAACCCTCGATCTCTCCCTAAGCCCCTTCGTGACGAGGTATTGGTGTCACTTTAAGGTGCCGCATGTTCTCCGTCAAGTGGGTAAACACAATCGACCACCCCTCGGTCCATCCCCAGTGATCGATGACGTCACAGTGACAAGCTGTCCAGCGTGGTCAGGCTCTGGGAAAAATGTCACTGGGCATTTTCTAAGATGGATAGTTTATTCCGTTCGCAGCAGAACAGGTAATAATGGCAGCGAAGGAAGGTTTGGGAGCTTGGGATTAGGATTATTATGTGCTTGAAGAGCAGAGGTTTAACTCGAGTTTCTGGACTAGAATCTTTTCTCTGGAAAGAATTTATTGCTTTTGTTTGCTCAAGAGTTTGGAAAAAGTAACATTGTTGGATAATTATTAGATAAAAATGTTTGGAAAATAAACAAAAGAAAAATGTATTAGAAGCACTAACTGTTATAAATGTACATATATGAAATGGTCCAAAGGAAAAGTTGAGTAAGACATTGCAAAATAATAACTAGTAGGGAATAATATATGAAATGGTAGATCCAAAAATGTAAGTCGTAACTTTATACAATACAATGAATACAAATGAAAAGAACATAAAAATAAGAGTTTTTACAGATGTTTGTGTTTAAGATCACTAATTAACAAACAGAAAACAAATCAGAGCCTGAAACAATTACTCATAACTCACTAAATACGAATAACATTACAAAAAATTGAGTGAATATCTAATTTTTGTTGTTGTTGCTGTCGTGATTGTGAAAAATAATGCTTCTATGAACATAACATTGTTATTTAAAAGCCGATTTTCAGAATTTTTAAAATGTCTGAAAGTTACATTAGTCTTCTATGCATTGCAATTGTTTTCCTTTTTTATTGAAGTGTCGTTAGTAAACTAATGAAGATGGTGACTCATGGCGAACAAATTGAAGCAAACAGGTGCCCATTGCAACCGACCTAGAATCTTTTGACTTTCACCTCTTCCAAAATAGGAAAGAGCCCTTCAAGAGACATACTACCATTAAAGCTTTGTATTGACTACAAAAACAAGAATTCTTGTCTCATTCATTCATTGGCGCAGTTGCGTAGAAAGAAATCGGGATTCTGTTGAAAAGTGAATCGACAAAACATGGAGTATTTTCAAATAGCTTTCAGGAACAAAACGAATTGGGAAAATCGGATAACAAATAAAAAGCTATGGCCAGAGGCATTAACCATCAAACAAGTCTTGTATTATATATATATATATATATATATATATATATATATATATATATATATATATATATATATATATATATATATATATATATATACATATATATAGAGAGAGAGGGAGAGAGAGAGGATGAGTAACACATCGTAAAATAACTACTTGTAGCGAACTGATACGTAATGAATGATCCAAAAGTTGAAAAAGTAACTTTGTAGATTAATAACGAGATAAAAATGTTTTAATTATAAATGGCGCACTTAAAAATTACAGTTCTTATAGATGCTTGTATTCAAGGGCACCAGGACATGAGGGCTTAAAATGAGGAAGTAAAATGTCAAATTCAAGACTCTTTCTTTTTGTGATATTTATGTTTTAAAAATTATTCGTACAGCTTAGGAATTTTATATGCCTAATTATGGTATTACAATAATTTTATTGAACTATAAAATAATTTTTTGGTCTAAATATCTTATTTCCCTTTGAGTTGAATATAGACATAATTTTTTAGTTATATTTGCATTTTAGATTGGTTTCAGGCACCATTTTTGTAAAAAAAATTCCATAAATATACAAATTTGTTTACTCGTCAATTAAAAAATAATGCACAAAATACACTGAACCTTCTTTTTTAATGATATTATTATATATTTTCTTAGAAAAAATTATAGAACTTTCTAATTTTGGAAATTTTATTTCTCCCCCTTTTTAAAACGTTTTTTCTTATTATTAAAACATTTTTCTGAATTTCACTTGGTGTGTGTGTGTGTGAGAGTGTGTCATCAAATTTTCGATCGTTATTTTAACTAACTTCCCATTAAGCTAGAGCTCTGGAACTTTGGGAATCTTTCTTATTCGCCTAACAATGCAATATTTAGACATTTGCGACAAGTTTTAACTAATATTTCAATAATTTTTTTAAAAACATAATTTATGTAGTAACCTGGCGCCATCTACGGGAGATATATTGAGTTTCGCAGAGAGAGTGATCTTAAAGACGAGAGAGATATGAGGTTTTTTACAAAGTTTTAACTAATATTTAAATAATTTTTTTTTAAACTTTGCCACCATGTAAAAACGTTGTTTTTAAAAACTTTGGTTTTTATCTTGAATTATTTTATATAAAAAATCATTTCTTAAACTTTAGGTATTACTCAGAGAAAAAATGCTTTAGGTTCACTATATGCATAAGTACTTTATACAGAAGCTCAAAAAAAAAAAATCGATCATAATTCTGTAGCAGTTTTCTTTAAAATGGTACCTAAAAGAAATTATACATCACAAAATATGTTCCATAATCAACTGAGATGGAAAAAAAAAACCTTTATGACAAAAAAATGACTTTTATAGTTTTATAGAATGATTGAAATAATATTAGTTGCACAAAAAACTAAGCTGTACTAATAATCTGAAAAGATATATACCACAAAAACAAGGAATCTTAGGTATGATCTTCTAGATTTCCTCTCATGTCTTGATGCCCTTAAGATAACTAATTAACAAACGTAAAGTTAGAACCTGAAACAATTATTCATAACTGAGTAAATGCATGTATAATTATAGATTAAATATAGTGAGCTATACGAATAGTTAATTAATAATTATAGATACATTATATATTATTATAAATGCTAGTTAAAATATTTAATTTATAATCTGCGATTATTATTAATTTTCACATCAAAGTTCATAGATATGCTAACTTATATATACGCTATTAAGGAAATATACTGTTGAATTTCTTTTGGTATTCGCCGGTTACATTAGAAGCTTCATCAAGAGCGAAACATGCAGTACAACATATTTTAATTATCATCTATAATTACCGTAAGGTTTCAGGGATATACAAATTTAAACACCATTCTGGATAATAAATGATATTTCAATTAATATTGGAAATCATAGATTACATAATAAGGCTGTAGGTGTTTTCCTTTGAAATAGACAGATTTTGAGATTATTTACCAACTGTCTGATGATAATATAACTCTCCATTTACGAACATTAATAAACATTTGGTATTATATTTAACAAGAAATACAAGTTTTCAACGAATAGTCATAAAGGAACAAAGCTTAGTCGCTTTATTTTTATACTAATAGCACGTTACATTGTATTATTTATACTAGAAAGAGTAATGCTTCCTTGAACATAACTTTTATATTTGTTTGTAAGTTTCAAAATTCTTGATACACTTGAGTGTTACGTGTATTATCTATGTAATACATTTTTTTTTTGTTTGCAAGTATCCTTTGTGGGCTCAGAACTGAAGAAAATGTCGACCCGCAGGAGATGAGTTTGAAGAATTGAGTCGTCATTGTTCTTTTAAATTGAAAATTTCATCCCTTCCCAAAGACGGGAGAGCATTGTAAAAAATATTATTTTAGTTCAGACAACGAGGTGAAAACAACCATTAAAGCCTAGAGTCGACTACAACCACCGGAAGTCTTTTTCGACGGAGTTGCTCAACTTGTCATGGGTTGGAGCAAGTTTGTGAAAAAGAATGTGTTCTGTGTCAAAATGTGAAGAATACATAAGACAGAGGATAAATGTAGCGGTTAGGTACAATGTGAATTGCCAGAAGTGTGTAATAAATAAAACATTGATGATTTTAGTGGCATCACGTTTTCATTACATAACATTATAAAGAATCCTGTACGTAATGTAAAATTTGATTTTATATCCATAAATGTTGCGCTAGAAACGTTTGTTTGGACACATTTGTGACAGTCTTGGTGTCATTGAAAATTAACAAACACACCATTATACTACTTTAACATCCAATTTAGCTAGTTTCTTCTGCTCATCATTTAATGTTTTCATTTAATTTAGAAATTTATGAAATATTTTTATGCTGTAACATAGCATCATGCTGTTCATTTCACATTTAATAAATAAATAAGTATACGTTTTACACAAGTGTTTAAATTCTACTCGTGATAGAGAGATTTTTTTCCATGCTCAAAGTATTTGCTGAAAAACACCGATTTGCAGTGGATTTAAGATTAGTTGAGATTAAGCATCTTTCATCCGATTTTGCACTTTACGACTTTCATTCATATCTTTAAATGTAAAAAAACCTGAAAGGATATCAGTTTAGCTCTTTTGAAGAGATTAAAGGAGCCATTAAGGCTTGGAGTCAACAACAACCAGCGGAATTCTTCGATGAGTTTGTTTGATTAGTCACGCGTTGATACAATAATGGAGTTGAAATAATGACAAAACGTGAATAATGCATTACGTAGAGAATATGTTTTCTTTTAGATACAACAAGAACTATACACTTATTATTTTTGTAATCTGATTAACTAAAAGAGTGTATTAGAATTATGTTATCGACCTCCTGCAGAGAGTGCTTTGTAAGGAGTAGGTATATGGTGTTTTCGTACACACCTTACAGGGAGTTTGGTTTTATTAACGTCGCACTAGAAGCAACACGAGGGCTATTGGCAACGAACCATGTAATTTTGAACCTCGGTTAAATGACGATACTCCTCAGTGGGACAGGAACATTCCAGAGTGAGAGAGAGATCTGCATTCCTCGCGAGTGATGAATTCTCTAAAAGTGAATAGCGATATTCACAGACATAATGCGATAAATGTATGTGAGAATAAAAGTTAATTGTTATT
>BMAW01111773.1:0-12493 GCA_019974015.1 Nephila pilipes
CAAGATTAGGAAGTGGTGCGAAAAGAGCTGTTTGGGCAACTTGGGAGCAAATTTTTATCTCTCCTTTTCACGGTGCTCGAGAAAGTTATCGAGTCGATAATTGGTGGGGGATAACTAAAATGATACGAAAACTAATTCATAGAGGATGTGTTACGTGTAACAACCACACGAAGGTGTCTTGGCATTTTGTTCCGAGAAATTATCCATAAAACATTTCGAATGGTTTATTTTATGATGTTTGAATCATTTTAGTATTGAAATATTTTCATTAAAATTATAAGAAGACTTATTCATAAAAATTGCCTTAAATGAAACAATAACGCTGTGATGGGGATTTTACCTATTCAACTTAAATATTTAATATTAAACTCTTACTATCGCATATTTTTAATTGCTCTCTTTTATATGGTCTGTAACTTATCACATTGTGACAGATCAGTCTGAACCCTAAGATCGGTAGTTCATATACAGAAGAAGAATTAAGTAGACTGTTTTCTGTGAACTACATCGAAAGTAAGAATTTAATTAAAATAACTTGCAATTATATTTTTTTTATAATAATTGGTTTTGGATTATATTTCATTTACATTCGCTATACATCATTTTTGTCTGAATGTTAATTATTTCTCATACTTCATTCTTATCTGAATGTTATCTAACTTTTCTGAATATTAAATTACCTTAGATTGTGAATTAAAAAAAATATCTAGTTAATAATTTATTGAATTGATTCTGCTTTTAAAACGTCAATGAAGCTGGAAAACAATAAGAACATTTACAAATTTAAAAGGTATTTTAATGCGAATGTGTGAAAAAAAGACTTGGAAAAAGTGAAAATTGATACACAGAGTGAGAGAGCTCTCAGCTTTGTAATTAAAATAAATAAATAAACTTAGATATTATACAATTTTTGGTATTATCTTATTTGTTTCTTAAAAGCTTATTAAATACTGTTATACCGACAAAACCTTGCTAAAACTAATCTAGAGCTTAAATAATTGCACTGAAGTTTATTTCAAAACTTATATTTCTATAAAAACGCTTCGAAAAATCTGTGACTGTAAAATAATTAAATTCGATAATTTTATGATTCTTTTCAACATATTTTTCCGATAGGTGGAATATTATTAAAATATTAAATGGGATATGCATAAATCATTTTGGGTACTCAACATTACTTAAAATTGTACCTAAAAATGAAAAAAATAAAAGAGTTTTGAAACGTTGTCAATATAGAAAAACTTCTAAGCTATTAATATTATATTCTATTTATATTTACGTGTTAGAAAAAACTTAAATGTGTTTAACTTAATGTATCAATTTGAAATTATTACAATTGCAGAATAATTACCAAAACTTGAAATTCACCAAACCATTGTACATATAATTACAAATCTATTCCAATTGCTTCAAAAAAGAAAACGTTTCACTTGTCATGGAAATGTTCGTTTTAAATACATATAATATGAAATACGTTTTTCAGTAATGATTATTCATCTGTTTGGCTATATATATATATATATATATATATATATTATATCTGGTGACAGTATTTAATTTATATTTATTGACAGTAAATTAAAATCCATTTCTGTTTGTGGCAGGAATATAACTGAGAATATAATAACAAAGCAAATTGTATAAAAAAATTCAATTCTGATGCTAGATAATTAGCAAAAAATGCTGAATAAATTTTAGAGGGACAAAAAACTGAGTAAAAAATAAAAAAAGTAGAAGGAAAATAGAGTAAGAGAGGTGAAAATTCCTCAGCCAAAAATTGTTTTTGACCTTTTAAAGTTGGAAAACTAAAATTGTATACAGATCAGATATATTTGTATTTTGAAAGAGGATTAAAAGTTGACAAAACAGAGAAGAGGAAAACAAAACTTAGTTCCCTTATTTTGGGAATAACAAGTTCCAGTGTTAATTAATATTTATTTTTTATTAATAAAATGAAAAAAATATATTTTATACAATTTGACTTAATTTACCAAACGCTACCCAACGAGAACCGATATATTTTCCCCAGATTAAATCTAGTTTACTCACATACACCTTCTGTCTGGTTATAAGAACAGATTCGCAATCTTTACTTAAATTAAATTGCTTAGAAATATAATGACGAGATACAGAGGAAGCTATTTTATAGTCATTTTTATTTCTTGTCACATTACCTTCGAGATAATATATATTTCATTGGCATAAGAATGTGTGCTCCAAATTACCATATTTAATAATATAGCAAATTATATTAACTGTCGAATAAATTGCCAAACTAGATTAGAAAATTGTGTGGTTTCCCTATTAATATTTACGCATATTGCATGATTGGCATGAAGTTCCATAATTAAATAATATGAAATATTAAATTTTAGTATGTATATGATGTAAATTAAACGCCACATCGACTCAATCAAATTTTGAGAAGTCAATTATATTCATTGAATTACTCAAGTATTAATATAATAGTTTACAATGAAAGCTTTCCAGAGACAATCAAAAGTAAATGCTTAATGATATAAAACTTCATAATTTTGCAGAAGAACACTTTAGAATTTGCAAAATTTCATGAATAAGAACTAAAATACGATTAACACATATTGATCTTTTTCTCTCTTTATCAGTGTGTGGTCGAATAAGGACTTCAGGTAACTTGTGAAGTCGGGTTATTCTCGATTTTATCTTCGTTAACCTCGGGAACATTATAATAATTTGAACTAACATAAACTCACGATTTCTTACCGAAAAAAAAAAAAAAAAAAAAAAATGAAACGTGATGAAGTAAGTTAAATAAAGATAGAAGTGTAGTGAAGTGAATTTGAAATAGTGATATAAAAATGAAATGGATTAAAAGAAAAATTAAAGGAGACAGAGGATAAATGAAAGCTGATAGATATATGTAAATTGGATTAAAATATCGTAATTAAATTTTTGGATAGAAGTGATTCTTACAGTCTATGTAGTAAAATATGAAGCTACATTTAAGATTAATTATTCGAATCAAAACAAGTAATTTGGTAATCAAAGATTTTGTTATTATGTTATAAAATAGTATTGATCGAGTTAAGTGAGATTTGAAAGATATTTATACTTCAGTAATAAATAAAGTATTTTATTTTGCTTTTACGTAAAGTCGCTAAAGAGCCTCCATTTTTTCACTTTTGCATTCGCAGTAAAAAAAAAATAGATAGCACTTTTCTGATTCCATAGATAGATTAATTATGAGAATTTCATTAAAAAATTTAATTTTAAACTTGCAAACAAATGTGCCAGATATTAATGAAATAAGTATGTATTTGCGTTTTTCTGAAAATGCATTTGCTTATGACTTTAGAACACTTTACACAAAATCTGCTTTATCCATAGTCTGGATATTTTGAACAGTATGAAAAGAAGTTATATCTAAACAATGAAAATAATTTTCGTTTTCTGAAAAGTGCTCTCAAATTATAAGTATTACACATTCTTTGTGTAAAAGTTAGAGTTATAGAGAATTTGTAATTATAAAATTTTGAAATGTTTAAGACTTTTTTAAATTTACCTTTTGAAATTATAACTGTGTTTATTATATAAAATGTATAGTAATATTCTTGAATTATTAAAAGTTATAAATGCTTTTGTTTCAAATAAAAGTAAAAACAGTTATTAATTTTCAAAAGCTCCTACATAATTATTTATGATTTGTATTTAATTTTTTTCTTTGCATTAACAAAAATATAAAGATACGGATATTTCATTGTAAATGTAATAATTATCTTCATTTAATTTTTAAACATGAGAAAAATTTAAATTTGGCCTAAAATGAGATAGTTTAAATTTGTCGAAGGCGTCTCAGTTTACATAAGAGAAATGCGTTAGCTATCATATGTTAAAATTCTTTTAAGCAATACACACACATTTAGTAAAATACCATAATTAAATAAGTTTCAAATTTTGGTCAAAGAATAAATGTTTAAGTAGTTAAAAAAAGAATATAAAAAATAAAAACTTTAACGTAATTAAAAAAATGTCAAATTTCTTTTCAACAATTGCTTCGAAAATTAACCTCTTCCTTATTTTTCATGCTATAAAATTATTTTATAAGCGACTTGAACTATTAAGACAAAATTTCAATTAAGTAAAATAAACTGATTTTAAGAAACAAAACAGAAATGCTAACAATACTGATGAATTCCCAATAATTTGTATTTAAAATACTTAAGTCGAGTCTAAAAAAAAATACATAAATTTATAATACTTCTGTCAATATCGTATGACATTTATAACGCAAAATATCACATTCCAATATTTTTGAATAATTGAAACTGTCAGACCATGCATTGAGTATTCTGACACATTTTAAATCATTGTTGATCAGTTTTCAATAGTTTTTCAATTTTATTAATAAGAGGATGAATAAATTGGGAGGTAAATTACGAACATAGAACAAATAAAATGTTATATAATTTACTAGAAAAGGCGATCTTTAGCAGTTTATTACATTAAAAAAATATTTTAGATGTACAAAAACAATTTTGTGTACTAAAGAGGATTGCTTCGAAGTTCAATAAATTCGAATGCTGTATTCGAATTACTTATTAGGTGTGTGATGCTATATTTTTTGTGATATTTTCTTCACTAGCCATAAGGAGCATAATGTAATATGAATTTTACATAGAATTGCAATTTTTCACAACACAAATGAAGCGTGATTAGATAAATTAAAAGAAGATAGAAGTGAATTGAATTAGACTAGAGATACATGAATGAAATACAACGGATAGAAAATGATAGGCGTATATATAATTATAAGATAACGCCATGATTGTATGTTGTTGAACGTCACCAATTGTATGCTGTAATAAGACATAACAGTCAATCTTTAGGATTGAAGCAAATTTAATTCAAGGTTTTCGAGAAAAATCAGCTGTTTAAATTATGTGACCAAACAAAACGAGTGAATCAGTAAGCTAAGATTTTATAAGTTGATCTCGATATAGAATTACTGAGTTAAGCGGGATTCGATAGAGAAAGAGTTTCAGAGATAAAAAAATATTTTATTTTGTTCTTGCGAATTTTCAAGTGGAGTCCAGTTTTTTACTGCCAGTTAAATTAGAGGGAACAATTACAGTAGAATTAAATAATGCAGATAGGATGGTTTAGCTTAAGATATTTAATTTTTGAGATTCTTGATTGAAGTACAATGTTTTCATGTCCGAATATTTTTATTTGTTACCGAAAGCTACAAGAATCCTGTGTTCGTGTTACGTAATTCAATTTCAGACATGTTCATCAATTTCCACGCACTCATCAACGCACGATTCGTCGAATAAATTTCATGGATGATAGATCCGGTGAACATTGCCACCCCCAGACCTTAGTAGTAGCTTTCGCCTCTTCATCATAACGAAAACTCTGCTTCTTATAGTGCTCTCTAATTTTTGGAAAGAGGTGAACGTCTTACGGTGCTAGATCAGATGCATTTAGGCCGTGCTGTCCAATCCTCATCTACACGCAGTTCACCATTTTCTGTTCACAGTATACAACTCAAGTTATTTTTTATGTATTGTGCACTTTTGAAAGAATAATTGATCCTTTGTCTTCTTCTTTACGAAATGTTCAAATTCACAAAAATGGAAAGAAAATTTTCTGGTGTTGATCTACAGATTCAGAACAAAATACGATTTAACGTTCAGTCACCATTTTGTTACTTGAAAAGTATTAACTACTCTGAACTTAAGATGAAAGAAAAAAATAATCATCTATATGGGTTGCGAAAAAGATTGTCCAAGTTACTATGGAAACAATTCCGAAGTTGAGCTACAATTATGATCACTATCAAGAAATCATTACAATTTATGGAGATTCACCAACAGCGACTTTACATCTGATTTACAGGTTTTCTTATACATAGCTTCAACTAAATTTTCCATTTAATCTCTCTGTGTAATCTTATTTACTGTCTCTCTAGTGATTATTAAAAGAGAAATCTCGTGAAGAAAAATTGGAAGATTTTAATTAATTTCAGTTTTGACACATTTACATAAATTTTAAAAAAGGAAAGTGAGTTATCTGGATTAAGTGGAATCGAAATAATTATTAGGTCTAACGGAAACTCTTCTGTCCATTTGTGAAGTGAAAGAAATTAAAACATTTTTCATATTTTTAATATTATTATTTATTCTATAATAGGATTTTCGTCGTTACTTATGAATTCTTACCAGCGTGATGATAATTTGTAAATACTATTTACGAAAAATGCCTTTTCTTTCGAGGCTAAGAACTAAAGTGGGCTTACTTGACTTCTGTTTCAGTTTTTAATTTTTCTTTCCTTTCACAAAATTTTGAAGGATGATGAAAAAACAATAAATAAAGAATGTTGAGTATGGTGAGTGTGACAAAATTCTCAGCCTAGTTGCGTGATCCTTTGGTGAATCGCCAAAGTAGCATGTGATTTGGTATTATCATAATACAATAATATGGACTTTATGCTGAACATAACCGGGCCCTTTTTCTTTCAGTCCTTTATTTAAATCATGCATTTGTTGACAGTATCTTTCCTAACTAGGCATTTTGAATGTTTTCAGAAGCTCGAAATATATTGGTTCTTGAATGCCTCGCCATATGCATAGCATTCTCTTATTCATGCTCAATCTCTATTTGAGGGAACAGATAGTCTATGATGCAAGTACGCTCTCTTCCTTACTATGTATTCGAAAATAATCCACTTTTCGTCATTTGTCCACAATGGGTTTGTTTTGTTCCGAGCAAACAAATATGTGTGCATGACGATTCGGTTAAGGAAAGTTTTCTCAATTTAGTCCCATGGCATTCATCTGGAACATTTAGAGTCCAATCTTAGTAACGATGGACATTATATTGTACAATAAATGTTAAAAATGCATGAATTTTTTTTTATTTTTTTTCAATTCACAAACAGACAGAACTTTCTATTATACCTAAAATTTAATGTCGGGCAAATAGACCGTAATGCAAATGAGAAACAAATCATAGTATTATTTAGTATTGACTTATACTTAAATGAAACTTTATTCTAAGCCTTATGCGCACGTTGTCTTAGAAATAGCTATGAACAAACAAGAGTCGAGTATTTCAATTACATTACCAAAGTTGTATAAGATGAGAAAAATAAACTCAAAATACTTCTAACTCAGTAAAACTAAATAATTTCAGCATTTTCTTTTCAATTATTATAGCCTATTAATTGCATGAATTTACCAAGTCAACGGTTATCGTTTTGGTAGATGTTCTGTAACTAAATTTTCAACGTGAAATAAATTTCATTTGATTTTTTTTTATTTTGAGTTTTAAAATTTAATTAAAGTTCATCATTATGAAGTGAATGGCTGTTATCCAAGCAACCTTTTTATCTATCCGGATACAAGGTGTTATTACCTTGAATACTATATTCACCTTGCATCCGTGAATGTTCTGAAAAATTTCCTGAATGAAAAACCAATAGAAACAAATAAAATTACCACTGGTTTCGTCATGAACTCATCAACTCGAGATGAAACGAATTCTTACGGTTAATTATATTTTTAACTGTCAGAAAATGGAATTTCTCCATATGATATAAGAAAAATACATTTTCTTTACTTGAAGAATTTTTGGTTTGTTTCGAAAAAATACCTTTTATTATATTATTACAGTTTTCTAAATTTTGAGTTTCATATTTAAATCTGAAAGATATAAACAAGCTTCTAGTATAATATGGAAAAATCAGAAATGAGAAAACTTAGATATATATTCTAGCAAAAATGTGTATTGACTGCTTTTATTTCTTCAAATATCATTGGTTTAAATTTATATACCTTAGTTTGTAAGTAGTATTAAGAAAGACATTTATTTTTTTAAAAAAAATTCATTTTCACTAAATTGTACATATTATGTATCAAACGCAGATAATTAAAATCTAATAAAAGTATCATTACAAGCATTCATTTTTCATAATTATACCATTAAGCTTGATTCTTGAAACACAATTTACATACATTTGTAAGTTTAAAATTTACTGAATTTTTTTTTCTCTGATTAAAATTTACCATCCATTTTATCGTTATCCATCCATCGTTAATTATTTCCCTCTAAGAAAAAAAAACATTTATCATAACAATTTTTTTATCATCCGCCATTAGAAGCAAAGGTGAATGTATTATGGTGTTTCAATGCCTTTATAATATTAGCAACTCCATCATTAGTATTATAAATTAATTTAGCGTAATACTATTGCAATCCCAGAAATAAATAAAATAGTTTAGTTCAAAAATTTAACTATATAAAAAAATATGAACCGTTAGTTAAAAAAAAAAAACTTTCAAAACGAAACAAAAAGAAATGAATAAAGAAAGAATCTAAATAGAAAAAGTAAATAGAAAAAGAAAAAAAGAACCCGGCAAGTTAAAAAGTAGTTTCAAGCTGAAGACATAAAATAAAGGGTTAACCTAGTTTGATGGAGTCACACATCTGACTTTCTAACTTGATAGACTGAATTGTACATGTCCTAAGTAATACAGAGTACAAAACTTAATAGTAGAGCCTAAAATATTGTACTTCAAATTTTTTAAAAAAATAAGAATACTATCCAGATTAATGAACTTGTACAAACCCTAAACAGAAAAAAGTATTTAATAGTAGTTATTAAATACTCAAAAAGAAAAAAATCTAACCGTCATCACCATCAGGAAGTGAAAAAAAATACAAGCTGTTGGTTATTGGTTGATTATTACTTGGTTGATTGTGTAAATTTTTGAAGTTAATAAACTGGTACAATGGCCCAAGATGAAGATAAAAAAGTCTAAAATGTGATAAGAGTAATCGTAATCTTCACAGCTAGACCACTAACAAGCTGACGTTTTGAACTTAATGTACACTCAGTAAGAAAGAAAAAACCGACGCACCAAGAGGGAGTTGTCTGATGTAATGAAATTTCGTATGCAAAAACATTTGGATTTGATTAAACTTTCGTGTCCAACGAATGAATAGAGGAAGCCACAGTGCATCGGAACTGCACACTCAGCAGGTGTATATAAGAAACGATTCTCAATCTAATGATCAAATTTTCTGTTGCATTGTGATTTAGGATACCTTTCAACGACTTGAAAAAATGCCTCACCGCAGGAATCGAGCTCATTACGATCAACTGTCAGAGTTTGAAAGAGGTCGTATCATTGGATTGAAAGAGGCAGTTTGGACAAATCGAAGAATCGTTGGTCATACAGGCCGAAGCGATGCGGCGATTAGAAGATGCTGGCTAGAATGGGTGGATGATGGCACATTTTAGCGTCATGATGCAGCAACGACCTTGGGCCACAGCAGATCGGGAGGACAGAGAGATTGTCAGATCAGCTGTTACAATGCCTTATTCATCGTTATCAACCATCAGATGTGTGACCCTCACACGAGTGTCCAACATGACCATTCACAGACTACAGACAGAGCGAAATATACGCTCGTACCAGCCGTTACGCCACCTGCCACTCTTGTCTGCACACTGTCAAGCCAGATTACAGTGGGGCTTGACTCGATCAGGTTGGAATGATGCTGATTGGGGACGTAGAGTGTTTAGCTACGAATCCCGCTTCCAACTGTGTCATGGCGATCATCGAAGAGGTGTCTGGTGACGCCCAGGGCAGCATGCCGATTCTGCTGTCACTATTTCACGCCAAACAGGATCTTAAATAGGTCTGGGTTGCCAATTATTTTGATATCCAAACCTCTTTGGTCGTCATTAGAGACACACATACAAAGCAGCTGAACGTGAGACCTGTTTTACTACGGTACCTTTTGTAGTACCCTGGCCTCAGTTTTCAGCAAGGTAATGCCATACCACCATCGGCTCGTGTTTCTATGAACTTTTTTACATCTTGTCAAACACTTCCTTGGTCAGCCAGATCTCTCTCCAATCGAGCATGTTTGGGATGTGATGGGAAGGCGAATGAATCCACTAAGGAATATTGATGACCTCTCCCGACAATTGGAGGATTTGGCAAGAAATACTGTAGGCGACCATCAAAGAGCTTTATCATTCTATGCCACGTCGTGTAGCAGCTTGCAACCAGGCTGAGACGTGGGTCAACACCTTATTGAGTTCCTTACTTTTTAACTGTGTAACTCTTAAATAAATCTTTCAATTTTTCTGAAATTTCAATCCATTTTTATTCTGTACGTACTTTTCCTACCTACCAATTTTTGTCCCCATCGGATAACACTTTGGTGCGTAGTTCTTTTTTTTGTTATAGAATGTATTAAGGATTTGCAAAGAAATCACAATACCCATTAAATATTAATATACTTAATTATTAATATGCAGATATATGCTTAAAAATGTACAGGGAAATTCCGGTCGAAACAAATAAGGTAAAAACCTATTTTATCATAAATTCCTCAAACTAATTTACTATACACATTATATCAATTTAAATTAAAAAATTCAACTTTGTTTGAATTAAAATTCAGCTTTTAATAATTTACGATTATCTTGGTTGAATTTAATAATTTATTATTATTAAATTCAAGTACAATTTATTAGTTTTACTGAAGTTATTAGTGGTTAAATTTATTAGGATTTAATTCAGTACTTTTACCAAAAATAATGAAATATTCTATTTGACGGTAATGGAAGTCAGAATCATCATCCATCTGCTTGGATTTCTTTTTTTTTGTAAGGATTTTGGCCAAAAACAGTGAAACTGTTTTGTAATACAAATTGAATAAGAGTTCTAAATTTTTATTGTACAAGAACCAAATTACTTTAACTTAATCATCGATATTTATGGATCTGAAAAAGTCTTCGAAATCATTGTAAAAAGCATGAATTTTGAGCAACATATTCATGACATATATATATATATATATATATATATATATATATATATACATTTTGAAGAATTAATTCAATAAATGATTGTCCTATGTAAGTATTCACGCTGAACAAAGTTATATTATTGCTTGGTTTTAAAACGAAAAAAACTTATAATTTTGTACAATTTTATCTTCGATACTTGAAACCAACAAGATACTTGAAATATTTTAAACGTATAGCTGCAAACTAATAGTTTTTTTTATTTGAAATAGAATTTTCTTATTTAATTTGAAGAGAAATTTCTTTATTAATATAAATATGATGTTAATGCTAACATTTTTGAAAAAGAAGGGAACAGCTATCTTTCACTGAACCATAATTAAATTAAAGATGTCGCATAGAGTTCTATTTCATTGCGTAATCATAAAAAGTAAAAACTGTTATAATTTTCTACCATTTCCTAGCTTCCGTATGAACGATAAGTGTTTGTAAGAATTTTAATAAGGCTGCAATAATTTTTTAATAATAAAATTTTTTAACTATGTATTTGAAAAAAAATTAAACTGTTTCTGTAATGATTTTTTTTAAAAAAATTTGATTTCTTGCGCATTTAAAAAGAAATTAAGTTTAAAAAATATTTTGAGGAGGATACTTTTCTTATGGATTTATGATATATGGATTAATAACTTTTAAGGATTTCTGAAATCATGTTATAATTGATTATTTTATTTTAAAGTGATCAATAAGGCAGTAATTTCTTTTCAAACTAGCTCTTAAATTTTATTCACCAATTTCAAATTTATTCCAAAAAATTCAAAAAAAAAATACTCATAATTTCAGGCATATGAATAATAGTTATTACCAACCAACTGGATAAAATTATACCAGCGTTTAATAAATAAGTATTTTAATGAGAAAATAGTATATATATATATATATATATATATATATATATATATATATATATATAATACATTACCTCTAATTTGTAATAAATACAGGGTTATTCAAAACGAATCATCAAATTTTAAAATTCCATACTTTCATAAATGATCGACACACAATGATAAATAATACATGAATATAAAGGGAAAATATAGCAGTTAATTTGTTACAAGTGTTTAATATAACTTCCTTTATTTACACGTATAATGTCAATTTAGAATGTAAATTTTATCCAAACATGCTGTAAGGTGTCATTGGCCACTGATTGCGCATCAACAGAAATCTGTTGCATAAGTTGTCATTAATTTGTGGTGATGGCGGTGCATACATTTAATCTTTTACAAACTTTGAGAGGTAGAAGCCATTACGGGTGGCTTATATGGCTAGCTGTGTAGCATCTAGTCATCTCATTGACTGTGGCCAATTCAATGCTAGGTAGCATCATGTGAAAACTTCTTAAACAGCTTTCGAGAAACAGCATGACGAAGAAAACACGAGGTATATCTACAGTTCAGAATATAAAACATTTATATTTCCCCTTTGTATTCCTGTATTACTCGTCATTACATGTTTTTTTTTAAAGTAAAGAATTTTGAAATTAGATGTATTATTTTTAATAACACTGTATAATGATAATGACTAAATGTATGTTAAAATATAAGCAACTGAAAACTACATAATAATAATAATAATGACGTTGGTAAGGAATTAAATAGAAACTTGAGATCATATACCTTCCATATA
>BMAW01111775.1:0-14833 GCA_019974015.1 Nephila pilipes
AATAATTCGATATAAAAACCAACGTTTTTAAAAATAACGTTTTTATATGGTAGCAAAGTATATTAAAGAAAATTATTGAAATATTAGTTAAAACTGTTAGTTATTTTTAACTTTAAAATTTACTTAAAAAGATACATTTGTGAGCATATTAAGAAATTCATAATACTCATAAAATCAAAACATGCATTTGAAAGTTTGTAAGTCATTTTATTAAAAAAAATGGGAACCAGAATTCAGAAAAGGTTTACCCTTGGCGACAAGAATTATTTGGCAGTATTTTGCCAAATGTGGCTACCCTGTTCAGTTTCACGGATTTAACGCTCAGCCAAAAAGAAAAAAAAAAAAAAAAAAATCGCCAAGTTTGGTGCCAATTGTTGAAATCGCGCCAAGTGTTTGGGCTAAACTGCATTATTAAAGAAAATATGAGTTAAAACTTGACGCAAACGTCTAAATATTGCATTGTTAGGCGAGTACGAACGATTCTCAAAATTTCAAAGCTCTAGCTTGATGGGAAGTTGGTTAAATTAACGATCGAAAATTTGATGACACACACACACACTCACACACACACACACACACACACACCAAGTGAAATTCAGAAAAACGTTTTAAAATTGAATTTGGCTTAGCTAATTTCATTTTGACTTCTGGTATTTTTTTTTTCTCATTCTCATAAATTTCCTGTTAAGTTCTCGAAAAAGTAAGAATTATTCAAAATGAATAATAATTAGTGTAAGCCATTAAATAAGTAATAATAAAACCATTAATAATATAACCATTAATAAGTAAGTAATAAAAGCCATTCCAAGTTTTAGGCTCTAAAGAAGCAGTTACTATTAATAAACGAAAATACCTATTTCAAATTCCCAAAGCCTTTTTATTTTGACAAGCAAAACAGTCTTAAGGACAGAAACAATGCCAATGTTAACACAGAAAGAATAAAAATAGACGCTTCTGCCATAAAAATCACTCATTAAATTAAATATTAAAGTAACAGTAAACAGTAAGTCATTTAAGTAGACAATAATATTCTGTGAGAATATTAAAATAAATGCAGATGATAAAACGTAAAATTAAGTACATATTATACATTAAGCGATCTAAATATAATTATTATAATCACAATGTACTACAACATCAATCTTTAAACTTAACATCCTTTATTTTATTCCCACTTAATTTTGTTGACACCATTTTCTCAAAAACAACTCCGTGTTAACAAATATTAAGAGAAAAGGAAGAAGTTTGTCGTTATAATTATTGAATTCCAGGGTTGTAGTCCAATAGGGGCTTACATACTTAAAGTGCCCACGAAGTGTCCTTGTGATCCTTCCCACCATTTAGTGATCTTAACTTGAGGTTTACTGTCTTTGATAAATACATGAACACATTTGATATTCGAATTCGGGATATCCTAGCATTCCTCAACTCTCCTTCCTGTATCAACCAATTTTTATATCCCCTCCTTTTTTTTTTCTGTCTAGATCAGGTGTGGCCATTCCGTGGCCTGAGGAGTGTATGAGGCTGGCCTAGTGTTAATTCCGGCCCATGCCGCTGGGTCATACGAACAAAAATTTAAACTTTTATAGCTTGGAAAAGTTCCAATAAACACTTCGAATTTGCATGACTCTCTTGAACAACAACTCCAGAAATGAAAACACTTTATTTACTAGCCTGACAGAGACGTCCCTTTCAGCCTAGTTGGTAGAGGCACAGCAAAAAGGGACCGGTCAACTTTCTTCCGACCCAATGGACAGTGTTCGATACGTTACCGACACTCCAAAGTCAACAACTCTCTCCCCCTCTATCCCTATACGAAAAACAACTACCTCTGACGAAAAACAACTATCCCTGAAAATTTATAGATTGAGAATAATGTATGATAAAGTTAAAAATTCTTATGGTGCGAATTTTCCATAATTTTTGTGGTCATAATAGCCTTGTGGTCATGGTCCCGAACTCACTGCCTGCTTTTTTCCGTCGAGGTGAAGACTGGAGTTCTGATGCCACTAGGCACCCGTCATGTAGAAGGGATGGTAAATGTTAAATGCATCGAGGTCTCTTTCTTCGTTACCTCCCTGTTTGCGTGACGTGGAAATTTGAAAGTGAATCCCAGCTCAGATGCCTTACTCGTCACTTGATCGAGTTCAGAATTATGTGGTAAGCTAAGAATAGGCATTTAAAATTTATTGATTTTTATGTGTGGAAAAGTATATCATTTCATAATGTGTAACATATCAGTATTATGAACAAAAGGTAGATTTTGAGGAAAGTACATTAGTATATTAAAAATCAAATTTTGAGATAGAAAGGAATAGAAGCGAGGTATGATTATTAAATAACCAGATTGACGTCGCAAAACATTTTGTTTTGATGCCAATATATATTTACTTATTATCACCATCAATATACACCCCTCCTCTATCCATACAACTCTCCGTGTGAATCTTCCATTGTTCGAAACAGTGCTAGAAGTCCTTCTGTCAGCTCCTTCAAGACTCATTCCACTTTCTCTTTCACAACTTCAATGGACTCAACTTTTGTTCCTTTTAATGCAGATTTCATCGAAGGAAACAGATAGAAGCCGCGTGCCGCAAAGTCCGGTGAATAAGGCAGATGGATTCACACGGGAATGTTGTTACTTAGTTTCTTGGCAAGAATAAGATATGAGTTGGCACATTGCCTTTGTAGAAAATTTACCGATCGGATTATTTGTCAATTTCCACCGTCTCAGCAATCGAACGAATAGTTAACCGATCGTCAGATCGTACCGGATTACCGATTTACTGTTATCAGTTTTTGACATGGGAGGGAGACCGAAACGTAGATCACCTTCAACATCTCTGCCATATGTAAAACGCTTAAACCTGTCAAAAACACTTGCATACGATGGACATTCATTGCCATACACTTCTTTCAAAAATTTATAATTTTTAAGGAGTGGTTTTTCCAAGATTGATGAAAAATTTCTTAACAATACTTTGCTCACTTTTTTTATCATTTTCCCGGCGAAACAAAAAACAACTCTAATGCGAAATAAAGCTACAGCTATGCTGATTTATTTAGAGAAATTGATGCACTATATTCGAAAGAGAAGGCTTCAAGCTAATCAACTGTCGATCGCAGGCGTTTGGCACATGCGCATTTTTTCTGTTGCCACGTCGTCTCCTTATTTAACAGTCACAACTCATATATATATATATATATATATATATATATATAAAGAGAGAGTGGTATGTTTGTTTTTAATTTTAAATGAAAATTTTGATCTATCTATTTATGAAATTTTCATAAGAGATACATCTACGGAAACAGTGTGGTACTATTTCTATTTTAAATTCAAAATGAGAAAAAATAAATAATATAAATAAAAGCATTTTAGTGTCTCAGTTACATTAGTGACATAACTCGTGCATTTATTTTATAAATAAAAACAATCCTGAAAATGGAACATGTGAAATTATAATCGAGTTATAATTTCCAAGACACATATATATTTTAACTTAAATAAAAATTATTATATCTGTTTAAGGAACAATACACTATTAATCAATGGATGTACTTAATAAGTGTTATTTATTAAAATGTGATTGCCTGTTGTTATCATTAAATTTCCTCAATTGGATATAAATAGGCTTAGAGAAACCTTTTTAGGAAAAAAAAATGTAAATTGTTTTCTTAAAAAGTTTCAAGAGTAAAAAATCATTCAAAGGCAAAACAAAATTTAATTCACAGTTACCTGTAGCAAAATCCTCCCTAACCCTACCCATTTCCTACAAAACAAATTTATGAGGTCTTACAAATTTTCTAAAATTTTGAAAATGGCTTAGATTTGAGGTTACAAACAAATAATTTTCTTAGAAACCTTTCAAATTATATTTTCAGAATTTTTCCACTCCAGAAAACCGTGAAACGAAATTCAAGTTAAAGAGGGTCGTTATTGAAGCTAAATTTTATCTTTAAAACTTATAAACAGCAAAAAATTACTAATGAGAGAATATTTTTATGAAAGAAGAAGCTTAACTCAAACTTTACACAATTCAATCTTTTTTTTTTTCCTCGAAATTAAAAGTCTATGTTTCCACTAATGATGGTTGGTCAGTAATTGAAATTAATATGATAGTTAGTACGAAATTTTCTCATGAAATGCAGTTCGTTTTCAAAAACAAATTATCATATCCCTCACAAATCGAATTAAAAATTTGTTTTTAAAAATATAGATAGCCTATACTTTTCAATTTTCAAATAGACCAAATTTTCTACATATCCAGTAGCATTGGGTACTTTCCTAGCTTCTTTGTCATAAAAGCTATTAGTAATTAATTGAAAACCAGAAAGTTTCTCACGTGAAAACCGGATGCAAGGCATTAGATACTTACAGAAATTCCGTTTTATTTTAATCGTTAACTTTTAGAATAATCGTAATTTTTAACAAAAAATTAAAACTAAAACTTATTCAAGAATAAAAATAAGAATCATTAATATCATGCTTCATGTTTCATTGCAATTTAGTTTTTCATTTTCAACCATTTAAATTTTTAGCTTATATCACACTTAAAGCATTAATAATAATATTCAAAAACGAATTCATATATAACGTAATTTTGATTGTTTTTAAACGCAAAAGTATAGAAAGAAATATATATATAATCCTTCAAACCAAATTAGTTTATTTTGCAATTCTATAATTGTTTATAACCGGAATAATTAATCATTCTTAATCGTTTACCGTATATAATTTGCCATATCCTAAAAAGAAAACTTTTTATTTTAAAAACGCTGAAATCTTAAGTTTTTTTCCACCATTTATATTAGAATAATTTTAAACCAACATGAAAAAGTTAAAGTTGAAAGAGCAATTTAATTATACTCCTTTAAAAATGATTGTACGTATGTTACAGCGGTAGTGTAAAAATATAATTCATTGATTTTGAAATATTAGATGATTTTATACGATTTGAAAGCCGAATTTTTATAAAAGTTTTATTAAAAATGCATTATTATTCAAAAACATTTTTCACCCGTTATTTGTTTCGAATGCTATTATTCTGAAATTTATATTTTTGAACCACCGCACAAAAACAACATAAAACTTTTTCATGAACAAAATTAAGCTTTCAAATTATTTTTAAATATAATTTAGAGGTAGAATAAAATTACATGTATATATAATTTTTTAGAAATTTAATTAATTATTTAAATTAAGTTGAGGCGAAGTAAACCTTCTTTGTTTATTGCACTTTAGTTGAGAGAGAAAATATCTATATGGCAGGAGATACAACTCCAGCGTTTGATGCAGAGTACAAGAGCGCAGAGGAGACAGCAGAGGGAGAATTTTCCTTACTTTTTTCTTTTTAAAGAAATTATTTTTCCCTTTTACATTTGATATATTACATGGTAAAGGTGTAGGGATTCTAAGGGATTTAAATGACTTTCAACAGCCTAGTAGGGATTATCATTACAGGTCTTTAATCGTGAGAACCACAAGCTCTGCAGATTTTTGAGCAAGTTATCGCACAAAGTAAAAGATAATTTGGAATTGTTCCAGAAAATATGAATAAACGATTTACTTTTAAGTGGGAAAATGCGAAAAATTAGGAAAATATATTATTTTTCAGTGACTCTATTACAAATTAAAGTTGAATCATTACATACACACACACGCGCGCACACACACACACACACACACACACACATATATATATATATATATATATATATATGAATCTCTGTGTGTGTGTGCATGCGTGTGTGTTTATTTTACAAGCATAAATTAAAATACATGTAGGTTTATCTGCTTTCAAACGTTTACTTAATTAATATTTCGGCCAGATAAGTGATGATAAGACATATAGATCTATAAACATTTGAATTAATTTGAGTACTTTATAGAGTAAATTTTAATTTTAAAAAAAGGGAGAAAAGTTTCAAAAATATTTTAGTATCATTAATTAGGCACTCATAGGGCTATTGTTTTAGTTAACCCAAAATTGTTACACATGCTTAATAATGGAATTTTAGTTTAGTTTATTTGATATTTTAATAACGTCGCATTGGAAGCAACACGAGGGTTATTGGCGACGGATTTCGCAATTTTGAACCACGGTCAAGTGCCGAGGACGATACCTGAGCTGGCACCCCCTCTTCTAACTTCCGCCACTAACCTACGGGTGGACTTTCGTCCCCGATAGATTTAACGCGCATCAACCCCAACTACACGGCGGGTTTTCAGCGGCAAATTCTCGAACCCGCGACTGAACGAAAACCGCTGACCTCGAATCCAAAACCATGACCACTGTGTTACAGAGGCCACCCCAAAAATGTCATACCTGACCACTTTTCAATTTTTTTTGTTTTTGTTTTTGTGCATATTTCTTACGTCTGCTCTGACCAGTAACGAACTTATTTTTCAAAAATGCGTGATAATAAACTTCTGATTTTTTTTTTTTTACTGGATTGAATTGAAATATGTGTCTGATACCTACTTTCATCACGAATGAACTAAATTTTCAAAAATATGTCGTAATAACTTCATCCAATTTTTTTATTGGATTGAAGTAAAACAAATATAAAAATTAAGTATTTTGTTTACTTATTGATGTATTACATGAAATCATATGTAAACTGGAATCAAGAGAAGACTGAAAATAAATAACAATATTCAGAATTTTAAGCGGTGAGCAGCCTTTTTTTTTTTTTTTTTCTTTTTCCTCCCCCTTCCTTTTTCTTTTGCCTCAAGAATTTCAGACTACGTCTTTTTAGTTTGGTTTTTTTCTTGGAATGTTCCGGAGTCAAATGATTATAATACTGATGAGCTACTAATAGCCAACCAAGGGGCTATTATTTTAATTTAATCACTTTTGGCTTACCAGATCATTTTTCAATTATTTATCGTTTGCTTCAATTTTAATTACACTTTCCTTAAATATATATATTCAGTTTAATAATTTATTTTTTGCTTTAATTTTTATTACATATGGCTGATATAATATTCAATTTAATAATTTATCTTTTGCGTTAAGTTTAATTATATGTAGCTGAAATTATACATTCAAAATAATAATTTATCACTTCCTTTATTTTTATTATTGGAAAAGTTTACTATTGCCCTTTTTCGATATTTCATTGTTTACTTTAATTCTTATATTTATTTGAGTAATTTAATAATTATTATAAAAAAAAGCTCACTTTAGGTGGCTAAATCTGTTCTTTGTAAAACTTTATATAGAACTTTTTTTATGTTTTTATGCTTTTGGTTTAGTTTATATAATAGTATTTTGCAGTTTTAAATATAAATAATTGCAAAATGTAAATATTGCCTTGGTGTAGGAATTACTAGAACAATCGAATGAAGATGGTAAGAGATTTAATAATTAAAATTATGTTTCTCCATCTTATATAGTGTACATTAGAGATATAATATATTATCTTAAGTTGATTAAACTTTATTTTTGGTTTCTTTCATTTTTATTCTTTATATTTAATTTTTTGATTTTATGTCCCTTTTTTGGAAGTAGGGTCTCCAAGTTTTGAGTTTGTATTGTTTTCAGCATTTTGTGAAAAAGTGATTTAGGGAGAAGATATCATGAATCCACAAAATTATTTAAGCAGGCATATCTGTCTCAAGCCTCAGACAGCATTTGAAATTGATTTATTTTCTTTTTTTCTTACTTTGCTGTCATTTCATAGTTTTTTAACTATTGGTCCAAACAATTTTACAAATGCAATAATTGAGTAATTTTTTACTACATTATATGCATGTTTACAAAGTATTTCGTTTACGCTAATACACACGCAAACACAAACACACACACATATATATATGTGTGTGTGTGTGTGTGTGTGCATGATGTATGAGAGATATTTAATGGATGAGTAAAGAAGATATTCAATTTCTCCTATTTTGGTCATTACTGGAATAATAAGGCCAATTATCCAAGAAAAATGTGCTTATTCCAAGATGAATGAGATAGAGACGATAAGATGATGAACGACGCAGCGCAAGCTAAGTCCATCAGATTCAGTGAATTATGGTGTAGAAATTTGAGGAAATCAGAAACGCAGTTCCAGTCTTCGTGGCAGAAGCGAAAAGAGAACGGAATTAACTTTGCTTTGAATTTATATGCAAGAATTTCTTCAGATCATGTGGTATTGGATAGAGGTATATTCAGATACTTTAGCTGTAGACAAAAAGTCTAGAAACGATTATACCTACATAACTGAATCCGTGGGAAAAGCTGACATTACAGATTTCAAGAGCTAGTGCTTGCATCAATTAAATTTAGTTTAGTTTAGTTTTTTATTAACTTCGCACTAGAAGCAACACGAGGGCTATTGGCGACGGACCTCGTAATTTGCCATGACCTCGTAATTTTGAACCACTGGTCAAGGACGAGGACGACACCTGAGCTGGCACCCTCTCCTAACATCCACCACGCCAACGAGAGGACTTTGAGCCCCGAAAACAGATTTAAGTGCATCAGCCCTGGCCATCGGTGGTCTTTTGCAATATCGAACCCGGACTGAACGAAAACTGCAGGCTGTCCACGACCTGACCACTAGGCTACCGCGGCCCCTGCACTAATAAAGCTAAACTGAAGAGAGGAAAATAAGAATGAACCTTTCTTAGTGGATAATTCAAAAACATAGAACATTGTGTTTTGTTTGTGTGTGTGTAACGCTACGCGAGTGTAATTTATAATCATAGTCAGGTCACCGAATGAACTCATCATTGTATTAAGTAATGAAATCTATTACTTTAGTTATAGCAACAGTTTATTACGGTTGATTTTCAAAAAAAAAATCAAAATCTTTTATGATAGCATTGTAAATATTCTTATTATTAGAGCATTTTTATTTTTTGGAGCATTTTTATGTAAACTCTCTAAAATTTTGCAAGAACAAAAAGCATCAAGAAACTTCTTTCAATTAACTTCATCTGTTTCACTCTAGACGTCTCTAAAACCTTCAGTGTAATCTCATTTTCAGAGGGAAAGAAAAAAAAACTCCTCTGAGAAAATCAGGTTGCAACACATGCCTTCGGCGTTTTCCGCTAATGTGTCCCTACCATTGATAAAAACGTAGAAAGGCAAAAATCAGTGTCCATAAATTGGCATATAACGGACAGAGTAGCGGCATGTTTACGCTCCGATATGTTTCGCAGAGGACTTGCTCGCTTTTTTAAAATCGCAATTTTCACTCTTTCCTCCTGGTCCCAGGAGTTCAGTAAACTGATAAGAGTTGAATGAAAATATTTAAAAAAATAAAGACGGAGCAAAATTGGTTTTTTTTTTCTACATAAAGGGAGGGGGAAGCTTAAAGAAAGGCCGTGAAAATTCTCTTGGTGACTTTTGAACACTCTCTTGTGTCCCTCGGGTGCTAAGTGTCATTTTTCCTCGAGCTTTTAGCTTGCGTCCACGTAGAGGGTTGCCGTAATGATTATGGACGGATTAGTCGCCAAATTTGGCGTTAGAAATAATTTGTTATAATGATCCCCAGTTAGTTCGAGAATATAAATGACAGCAACGTTAACTCTTCTTATGTTATAATGCTGTTTTGTTTCTCAGAAGAAACATGTATTATTAATACATAACATATTTAAAATAATGTGGCAAACAAAACTATTCATACTATTCATTCAAGCAAATTATATATCAAAATTCAGAAGGATAATAGCCTTTGTTGCTATATATCTCACATAAACCCAATCAATCAATCAAAATTCAGATTCGATTCTTGTGGGAACTTTTTAATGATGTGCGTATAGTATCGTAAATTTATAATGATTATTAAGAAATAATCACACATTGCGGCTTAAATTTTAATCTGCATATTAACTGATTCATACTGTTGTAAATTATAGCTATTAATGCTGATTTGTTTGGTTTCAGGAAACTGTAGATTTAAATAACGTGCAGTGTCATAAAGTTTCAATTATTATCATGAGGTATCGTGAATCTTTAATTATCTTCAAGAAATAAGCAAGATATCCTATTAATTTTTTTTTCTTCACAGTAAATGATACTTGCGCATATAATGTTGTACAGCAATAAAAAATGATTTATTTGTTTTCACTATGCCGTAGATTTAAGTAATCCACAATATGGAGAAGATAGAGTTCAGTCTGCTGAATTCTACAAAGACGGCTTTAGAAATGTTAGGTAGAGATAGGGGAAATGACTCGAGCTAGATGATGACTAAGATGAGAAATGTTAAAATTTATGTGTACAAATTAAGTTTCGGTCTACATTACGTTTTCAAAATAAATGAAGTTTATGATATCCTGCGATAATAAGTAATAATTTACAATTCTATGACTTACTTCAACATGCGACTTCCTGAAAACGAAGCAACCAACATTAACCCCTTACCATAGGAGATTCGCTACCCTGTGACTCCGTTTTTCACACAGGTGCACGTAGTTATGCAGTGTAACATAATTGGGGGAAAGAAGCAGCACGCTCTACATTCTAAAAAGTGTTTACTTCCACAAAAAGAACAAATATATATATTAAGTTTAAAGTAACAGTATAGAAAAAAGAAGTTGAGCTTAGTTGCCGTGTGATATAGCCTGAAACATGGTTGGGCACATAAACCAACATTACATTCATTGCATTGATAGAGGGATTCGCGGCGAATTTATTTCCCTTCACAACTCGATGCCTTTTTCTTTGAAGATATTGTTGGTACTAAGTTCGGAAAGTTTCTAACAGTAAGTTGTAAAGGACAGTCTCTTTGTAATTTCTGTCGTTTGGAGGGTCATGCTACAGCAACATGGATTTTCTCAATTATGCGTTCCACAGCTATGACTTTACCGTTCCAGAAAAAAAAATCCTCCTTTCTTATTATTTCACCTCCTTTTCCGAAATATTTAAATACGTTTCAAAGACTTTTAAGGTCATTTTATTGCATTCTAAAGCTGTGGAAGATGTTTTAGTGGGGGAAGCGACATGTAAGGGATTTTACTTCGGGATAGGCCAATATAATAATTCAATTTAATTTGGAAATTTTCAATGATTCAACTTAAATTTATAATAATTCCGTTGAAAAAATAACAAAAACCTAATGTTTCCCATTCCGTAACTCAAAAGTAAAGAGTTTATTCTTATTCCCTGACACAATTCCAAATTATCCTTTAACTTATGGGATCACGCGTTCATAAAAAATTGGCTGAATTTGAAGTCCTTGCGATTGAAGACTTGTAGGGATAGTCCCTACGAGGTTGTTGGAGGCCATGTAAATCCCTCAGAATCCCTACAACTTATGCCATGTGATTTATTACATAAAAGGGAAAAATTCCTGGTATAAATAGAAGAGTAAGGAAAAATTAAAAATCTTCTAATATTTTCTGCGTTCAAATGCGTTACGTCAAAAGGCGGAGCTGTCTCCAGCCTTATGAAAAATTCTATGTTATCTTTCTCTCTCAGAGAAGTAAATGATCAACCATAAATTTTAAAATTCACATCCTTCTTTACTTTATTTAATAGTTTTTAAATTCTTATACATATATATACGCCGAGGGTAGTTATCGCATCGGTTTAGCGAGACATATGTATACGCACTTGGTAATTAAGAGATTAAAGCTATAATTTGCATTCGGTGTCTTTCGATCAATGAATAATAAGAATAAATTTTGATTCGATATATCCCAGTTACTTCTTAGTAAAATAATTAAGACTTTGCAATAAACTTGCAAATATCGATTAACTTCTTTTTATTTCAATTTTGTTAAAATGTTTCTCTGAAGTAATTATTTAATTAATTCACTTTAATATTTGACTTCAATCGAAAATTAATTCGGAAAATTAAAGATTAGAAAAGTATTAGAGGGGTCTCAGAGGATCAATTGCGTGATTGAAAAAAATTGAATGTCATGTTAATGTCATGTTTTATTAACTTTATTAACTTTTTGCTGTCATTTTAATGTTATACTAAATAATACTTCATTTTAAGAGAACAACTCATAAGAAGATGTAGTTGTAAACAGAAAATAAATCTTAAAAAATATGTCCATTCGCTTTATTGGTTCATTCTTATATTAAACATTTTGTTCTTTTTCTTTCCGTCAATTACAACGTACATAACGGTTGTATTTGAATTTCCATTTGAAAATTTTTTGATGGCTGTTGTATCGAAATATTGGCAGTGGATGACACTATTGCTGGCGCGTCAGTAGTTGTTGCCAAACAACATCTATAGCGGTTTGTAACTAGGGTGTGGCATGTTGCTTAATAAACACCTTACTATATTTCGCATTGTGTCTAATTAAAAAATGAACTTGTAACAATTTTAACATTGTCCATGGAGCAAAATACAACTTATTATTTCTGTTTGAAAGAAGAATAGAATATTTAATTTTATTCTAAAATTTCAGAAAAACTCAAAATTAAGAGTATAATACGAGGGCTTTTCAGAAAGTAAGGAACGTTTCCGTCTGACGTCGCTAGGCGCACGCCGATCACGTATATTTTGCTGTCTGCGTGCTCGGCATCTCAGTCGGCGTCCAGCCATCACAACGGGAACATTTTCACGCTGCCCGTTTTTTAGATATTCATATTTAAAATGTGCGCAGCAATTGAAAATCCCGCCAGTTGTGAGGTGCGGTCTGTGATACGGTTTTTGTTGGCAAAAAACCTAAAAGCTATGGAAATTTATCGGTGAGTGTGTGAAGTGTACGGAAACAAAGTAATGAATGAAAGTTCAATCCGGAAATGGTGCATTCAGTTTAAAAATGGACGGTCTAACGTTCACGGTGAAGAGAAGAGTGGACGCCCTAGCATTGTGACTGACGAACTGATCATCACCTAGTGATTTTCACTTGTTTCCATGAATGAAGAACTGGCTAGCGACACAGTGCTTTGACGACGACAAGGAGCAGCGGGTGCACGTCACTGAGTGGTTGAGAACGTAAGCGGCAGAATTCTATGATGAAGAAATTTCAAAGCTTGTCCACCGCTATGATAAGTGCCTCAATTTGTTTGGTGACTATGTAGAAAAGTAGAATTTTAGTCGCTCTTTCTGATAAATATAATATTTTTTTTCTTGTACTTCGTTTCTTTTTAATTCCAAAACGTTTCTTACTTTCTGAATAGTCCTCGTATTAAAAATAAATGTGAAATATACAGTGTGTTTCAAAACATGGGCAAAAATTCAAGGGGTGATAGAAAGTATTTAAACAAGTAATTTTCACAATGCAATGCATGGGTGTAAAGCAGGTGGCGTTGACTTTTCCTAATCACTGTACGTCGCCATATCTCCAGAAATCAAAAGTCAAATGAAAATGTGTAAGAAAATTCGAGCAATACGCTTTCCAATACAGCACCGTCTTGCAGTTCATCTCTTTTTCTAAGCCTATACATTGTATGGTGAAAATTGCTTGTTTTTGATGTTTTATATCTTTCTTTAAATGTTTGTCCTTGAGTTTCGAAACATTCTGTATAGATAAAATAATCGCCTAGAATAAAAGCATGGGCCGCGGTAGCCTAGTGGTCAAGGTCATGGACTCGCGGCAGTCCGATTTCGTTCAGTTGCGAGTTCGATGCTTGGCCGCCAGGGGCTAATGCACGTTAAATCTGTTCTGGGCCCAAAGTCCTCCCGTTGTCGTGGTGTGGGTGTTAGGAGAGGGTGGTGCCAGCTCAGGTGTCGTCCTCGTCACTTGACCATGGTTCAAAATTACGAAGTCTGTCGGCAATAGCCCTCGTGTTGCTTCGAGTGCGACGTTAATGAAAAACTAAACTAAAAAAAGAATAAAAGCTTTGAGTCAGATCAAAAAACCCGGTTCGACCCCGATCTACTTTTTGTAAACGAGTTTATCTATTATAATATCAGCTTGCATTCAGTTTTTAAATGAATGGGCAATTTGAAAATAATATATATATATATATATATATATATTAACCACACATAAAATAGACAAGTTTAATAACATTAAAAAATTTTTCAACAACTGTTTAGATCATGATTACCCAATAAATTTCTTAAATACTTATATACATCACAAATATATTAAACATCTTTGAGAATCGTGATCCATTTTCAAATCCACCACACAACAATAGGTCCACAAAGTCGGCTTGTTAGTGGTCTAGCCGTGAACAATTTATTTATTTATTTACATTTACACAGCTTACACTTTTACTCACTCTCTGGACCATTATACTCCTTTACCATACAACTTATTACCAACCAATAATTTGCTTCCTTTTACACTTTATTACCAATCAAACATTGATTTAAATCTTTTTTCAATTTATATGATGATGACGCGTTATATTTCTTTCATTTTGAGTATGTGATATCCATCTTGAAGCTTAAAGAAAATTCCGTCTTACTACTCACATATTTGAATCTTCATTTCTTTGAATTTTTGTAAGTAATTTTTATATTTTGATTTGTTGATAATTTTTAGAATTATAGATTTTATTTTTGTAGATTTTATCGCTGAACTTTTTTGCATCTTTTAATCATTGAACTCTTTTGTAATTTGGATTTCTCAATTCTGCCTACCAAGAATTATAGATTTTTTTTGTAGATTTTATCGCTGAACTTTTTTGCGTCTTTTAATCATTACACTCTTTTGTAATTTGGATTTCCCAATTCAACCTACCAAGTCGCAAAGGGAGAAGGTTGGTACCATTAAACTAGTTTAACCCCGCTTATTCGGTCCTCAGCCCGATATTGCTTTTTGACTTGCTGGGTTCCATATTTTCATTTATTTTTCTTTCATTTTTACATTTCTTTCTGGATTTTTGTCTTTTTAAATATTTTAAATTATTCTTTCATAAATTTTCAGTATATATATATATATATATATATATATATATATATATATATA
>BMAW01111782.1:0-17612 GCA_019974015.1 Nephila pilipes
AGTTGATGATATATTATACAGATTTTCAATAAATTTCATAATATAATTTTATCATGATCACAAAGAAATTAGTATGGACGATAATGTAAAATTGTTCAGCACACCATCTCCGTTGAACCTGAAAAAAAAGTGGCCTCAAACATTTTTCATTTCCGTCAATATCGTTTCCGCCAGCCAATATACGAGTACAGTGACCAACAAAAAAAGTAACAAATTAAAGCCTTTTAACAATGTTAAGTCAGTCTTATGCTTCTGTGCCTCAATTCCAAGAATATGTTAACAGAAAGCTTAACAACAGTTCGGCTTTTTCTTTAAAATAGGAGTAGCTTGATTTATCAAGATACCAGACAATCTCAATGAGTCTGCTTTTCGAGCGTTTCTTTAAGTTTTCATTTCCTTCTGTCGAGTTCAGGACATCAATCAGTCAGAATTAACTTTTTTAATTTCGTGAACAAGCCATGATAAAAGATGTAAAGGTAGTTATACACGTTTGCCGTCTTCAATATCGAAACGAGAAAAAAAAGATTTTCTTCCATTATGTATATCGAACAGATGAAAACAAGAGAATGATAAGCAATGCGTGCGCTGCTGTGTTTTGCGCTGCAGCGGCGCAAAGGCGCCGGCGGTAGCAGCGTGCTTTTACGCGTACGCGCTGCAGCGTACGCGCGGGCGGCAGTGCGCGCGCAAAGCATTTTAAAAAAGAGTTTATGTGCATTGTTCTTCAATAGAAATACATTAAAGTACTTTAAAGAAATATTGCCCAAATGTTTTTCTCTTGTTTCATCTAAAATTGAATTCCATAATGGAGAAAATTCTTGCTTTCTTTTTTTCTTTTTTTCTCCAGACATTATTGAAGACAGCAAACTTCTTTTTAGCATGTATAATACCTTTTTATCCTTTTATCCATAACGTTACAGAAATTAAAAAAGTTAATTCTTTATTTATTCTAAGAAAGTGATTAAATTCTTAATCCTGGAGATCATTAGAGAAGGAAATAGAAAACTTAAAAAAAAAAAAAAAAGCACTTTCTATAGAAAAGAAATAAGATACATTTGAAGTTATCTAGTTATGTAAATGCAATCAAACCTCCTATTTTTAAGGAAAAAAAATGACTGATTATCTATTTAACTTCTGTTAACGTATTCTTGGAATTAAGTTTTTTTAAACCATAAAAAGTTTAATAAGCATTGTTAAAAGGCTTTAGTTTGTTACTTTTTTTTGTTAATTCGTACTCATGTATTGAAACAGCTGCTTGATATTAATTGACGAAATGAAAAATGTTTAATTACTTTTTTTTCAAATTTCAACAGAATGTACTGAATAATTTTCAGACACATTTATGCGTCCATATAATTTCTTGTGATCATATTAAAAATTATAATAGTATGAAGTTTATTGAAAAATCCTGTAATATGTATATCAATATTAAGAGTCATATATATTTTCAATCATTCTATATGTTTTCTTATGAGCATGGATAATATAGAAGATTGTTTAGTGTCAAAATCACTAAAGAACAGTTTGTTACACATATTCGACAAAATTTGCTCAAAAAATGTATATTGGGTACAAGGTTTTCTTTTATCACAAGTCTTAATATAGAATTTGATTATAAAATTAAAATAATACTAATAACCCAACAGAATTTTGAAATTTTTCTTTAAAATATTGTAACGCCTGCCCGTTCCGGGTTACCTCTTGTGCCATAGCTAAACTCAATGATTAAACACCAAGATTCAATAAGTCAATCAAAGAGACACTAGAACACTAATTATGTAATTTATTAACTTCTACTTAATATAACAACAATTATTAATGCTCTCCCGGGCAAGGGTTTTACTACCTTAACTCAATCTACCAATAATAATCTAACAGACTCTTACCACTAAGCTTTCCTCGACTGCAACTCAGACTCTGGAACAATTGTTGAACACTGGAATAACTAAATCTCTTGAATCACTCCACTTTTAATCGAACCACCTACTTCAACCTCTCTTTCCACCTCTTTCAACTCCTCCTTCAACCTCTCTATCGCGACTCTCAGTCGGAGTTTATATTTTTCCTAACTCTCCCGCTTCACTTCATTTCTACTTGTTTTATCAAAATCACATTTCCCTTTTTGGTTGGGCAAAGGTTGTTTAGCAAAAGCAATCAATCTTAATTAAAAGTCCCCAAGGTTAGTGAAGAGAAACCGCGAATAGCTCAATGTCACAACATGTCATACTTCTTTTTAATAAAATGAATTCAGGAATTGTGTGAACATTTATTTTCCTTTACGAGCTTGTATCATTTTTTATTGCATCTTTACGGAGGTATGAGATTCAAATTGCTGATATAATTTTTACTGGAAGTATACGAAATTATATATTTATATTACGTGAAAATTACTTTTTAATATATTCCTAAATTTTTGAATATCGCCGGAGTTTCACTTGTATTTATCTCATATAAACTCATAAGCTCCTTACTTTTAAAAATTCAAAATAAGGAGCTCATGATTTTATACTCATATTTAAACATAAAACTAAGAATTCGATATATGAACATTTTTAGTGAATTATTAATAAAAAAAATAAAATTTTTTCGGTGCATTTATTTATTTAAAAAAACAGAAAAAAAATCCAAATACCCTTTTTTATAGTTGTAAACTCTATAGTCAAACTATCAAAATAATTTTAAAGACTGCAAACGAGTTTATTTATTACACAACCAAAATATTAAATACGAAATTATGACTTTTACTCAGGATTTGAATCGCAAGAGACATTTTGAATTAAAAAATCATTTTGTGACTAAAAGCACGCAAGCAAAACTAAGCAACGTTACACAAACGCAAAATCTATAGTACATGATTAAAAATAATAGATACAATGATGTTAACATTCTTGCTAATGCCTTATAACATTTTTTCTATAATATTTTGCGCCGCAAGTTTTTATGTGTCCCATACCCTCTTAACGAGCTTTCATCATTATCATTTTTAATGAAATTTTAGTTCAGATGTTTAGTAACTAGATTTTAAATTCAACTCACAAAATGACATGCAAAAACCAATAAATATGTTAGAAAGTTTCATTTTTGGCACTTCTTATGTTAGATGAGCACAATTTCAATTAAATTATACTTTTAAAGAGAATTGAGTTTGTTGTTGAAAACAGTAAGATTCGTTTAATATGGTCCCAGAATATTAAAAACAAAATATTTGAATATACTCCTAAATATATTTAAATTTAATTTCATTGTTTCCAATTATTAATATAAATTTATTATTTTGTAAGAAATTCATTTAAAATTATTGGTTCGCGATGCGTTTAACCAAAAAGATTTAAAAAAAAGTATCAAAGTATGTATTTTTGTACAGATATAGACAATAATTTATTTGAGATTATTATTATGAATCATTTTATTTAAGTGAAAAAGTTTTGTCAGTTTCCAGTGCCTATGTAGAAGTGCAAAAAGCATCAAATGTATGTAACATAAGGTAGTGTATAATCTTCATTACAATCTATTACTTTCCCCTCTCTTTCTGGTTGGATATGAATACTTCGTCGCTAAGCGTTCTGAGGTTTGGAGTGAAATAAATCTTCGTTGGAAGTTTTCACTTCACTAAGAGATTCAGAAATTGTTTTGACTGAAATGAAAGTTCCGCTTTCTTCAAGTGTCTAGACCGCATTAGCGGCCTTTAAAAGCTCATATTAGAGGTGGATAGAGATTTAGGCTCTCTGTAGAAGGAAGATAAGAAGATAAATTACAATTGGTTGATGATTAAGGAGCTGGTTTGCTTCTGGCTGGAAATCAGTCTTGGATGAGATTTTGCTGGGTGTTGAGAGGGCAGGTGTTAAAGACAATTCTTGCCCGGGTTGCTCTTCCTCGTTAAAAACGGATGATAATGTCGGAAAAATCGGTAATCTGGTTCTATATAACCATCGGTAAAGTATTTGTGCGATTGCTGAAACTGTTGGAATTGTTAAGGAATTCGTACGGCAAATTTTACATAGTGATTTGAACATGAAAAAAGTGTGTGCCTCAAATTCTGACGTTTGAACAACAAAATACTCGTAAAAATGTTTGTATTGACTCTTAGAATGTCATTGAAGATGAGCTAAACTTATTGGAAAGGATAATCACGTGTGATGTTTTCTTTTTATTTGTAATCCTGAAACAAAGTGCCGATCTACGCACTGGAAGAGCCCATCTTCAAGGAGAGCCAAAAAAGTTCAAATGAGCAAATCAAAATTCAAAGCAACAATGATTGTTTTTTTTTCTCTCGATATTCATGGGATTGTGTACCTTCATTTATTTCTTGAATCCTGAAGGTCAAACTATTAATCAACATTACTACCTTTATGTTCTTGTTGAAATCCCTGAAAGAATACGGAATAAATGACCCGAATTGTTGAAGTACAAGTCATTCCACATTGTCTGTCAAGAGGCTTCTAGCCAAGTACAGACTATCTACCTTATTCGTCTGATCTTGCGTCATGCGACTTGTTTCGATGAGTCCGTTGAAGCTGTGAAAGAGAAAGAGGAACACGGTGTGAAGGAGCTGACCGAAGACTTCTAGTACTGTTTCGAATAATGGAAGAATTGCATGCAGCATTGCGGTGATCGGGGAGGGGTGTATACTAAAGGTGATAATCACTAAATATGAATGAATTCAAAATAAGATGGTTTTACAGCGTCAGTCTTGTTATTTAACAGCCACACCTCGTATATAAAAAACAGCATTTGTCGGATCTTGATGCAAGTGATAAAGGCATTTCCACATTTCATAATCCATTGGGCTGTAGTATCGAGGATTTTCCATCAAGCTCGCAGTTGGAAGTGAATGATCTGTAAAATGATGATATGTTACAAATGATGTTCACAGAAATGGATTGATTCCAATAATATAAATATCTTTCAGAATATAAATATGGTCTATTAAAGCTGTCCTCTCCATGTTAAAAATTTGATCGAAACATAGAACACATTTCCCGGGAGAAAATTCTTTAGTTTTTACATAGGTTTTTCCTTTTTAAAGCTGATACCTTCTTAAAAAGCGAGACAATTTTCAACGCCTCCCTTTTGATAAATTCAGTAATTTAGGGTATATGTAAGGGGAGGGGGTTCTGAATTATATGAAGAAAGAAAACAAATTTGTTTTGATTAACTCAGTGCTGTTGCTGCATCATGAAAATAGTCTATGTGTTAAAATTAAAATGGCACTTAAAACATACATAAAATATATTTTTATTCATAATTAGGTAATTAAAAAAAACAGCAAAAACATTTTTCACTAAAAAACTAGTATCAATGAAAAAATCAAATACCTATGTCTGTGTGATGGTTATGATTAGTAATGGTTCAGAGACAGTTTCTTAGCGTTCAGCTCAATATTTTTAGTGAGATGAAGGCGCAAGTTCCCTCTTTATACGATTTGGAGTCGATTTCCTTTTTTTTTGGTAACTAGATCCACCAGTGCACTGAATGCCAGCTAGATGTGATAGACGGAATGGAAGGCAATAAATTTTTTTGGACCTAGGTAAAGACGACTAATGTTATGTGGAAACCAAAATTCTGTGAGACGATTACCATTCTAAAACCTGGTTTTCAGTTTCATTAGTTGAAAGCTCGATTAATTCTTCTTGAATCAGAATTTCTGCTGTCTCAGTATTCATTAAAGGATTCTTGACCCAATGAGAAATGTCCAAGGACAAAATATCATCAAAATACTTAGAAAAATACTCGTACAAAGATTAAAAGTATTGGCAGTAAATTTGTGTATCAATGAAAGGGATTTTATTGTTCTTATGCAAATCCGACAAGATCGGAAGCTGGCCGAATTCGTTACGACCAAAATTCTGCTTCCACGAAATGAGTTTGCTTAGACAGGCAGAAATAGATTTTGCTGTCATCAAATTGAGCACATCACTTTAAAGATGCAAAGTAATTCCATTGAATTTTGCATCTTTAAAGTGATGTGCTACATTGGTAATTGTAGGTACCAATGTAGCACATCACTTTAAAGACATTGGTAATGTAATAGTATCGTTCTTAGATTGTCGTCACCTGTCTCTCAGAGCTACATCTTTCTGTTCGAGAAACTCATGTACAGAATCGAAAGGATTCCAGAATCTATTCAGGCAGGCATTTTTGGAGAGCCAGTGAGCCTCATTGTATACAGGCAAGTTTTAATCTTTATTCTTATACAGCTGCCTGAATAATTCGATCCATCAGAGCAGATCTGCGAATTTTGTCCTTAGCAAAGATGATACATTATAACGATGGATGTGGGGTAGCTGAAAGCTTTTGCCACACAAAAAATGCTGTCTGTTAATCATTCAAAAACAGCTAACACATCGATCAATAACTCCCGAGTCTGAAATTGAAAACAACATTTTTTTTGCAAAATTTTTTTTTATTCATCAACATAACACCTTTTGTTAATCACCTTTTAGGGTGATACAATCGTTCCAACGCTTTTCCAAATCTTTTTTTTTTTTTTTAAAATTTTTTTTTTTTTTTTGCAAGAAATCTTTTTTGTTGCGAGTAAATAGCGATAAACAGCTTTCTGAATCATCGACTCGTTGCTGTTTTTGTTCCATCGAAAGCAATCGCGGCACCCACTTGGAAAAAACCTTTTTCACTTCACTTCAAAAAACCTCAATATAAATGCCAATATAACCTCAATATAATAACCTTCAATATAAATGCATGAGTAGTTACGAGTTTGACGGCAATCAAACAAATCATTAATACGTATACATTTGAACTTGAAGTATATGGCACTATATTGACAACACTTCTCTTTGTTAACCGTTATCATTTGTGGCAGCAAAATATGATTGCGGAAAGATAATTATTTTCGAAAATTAATAAGTCACGACGCAGAACTCATAAGGGCATGCACCTAGCCAATTGGCTAAATAAACAATTAAAGTAAATTAAAACTGTGGAGGGGGGACAGATATGAAGAGAACAAAACTCAATACAAGAAACAAGAGGAAAATCAAACATTCATACTGAAAATGTGCTCAATGCATGCTCTGTGATTAATCGCGATATAGATGATTCACCAAATGGTTTTGTACCGTTTGAAGATTATTTATTGTTAATCAGACAAATAGGTAAATTCTGATTTTTAAGTTTAAAATATTTAATGTGACTATGTACAGCGATTATACAAAAATATGTGACAGGAGATACCAAGACGTCCGTCTGGACCGGGAACCAAGCAGGGACTGACGCTCTTTTAGGGCCATCGACCTCCAACGGTTTTTTGTCGGCGAATTTCCCCCAATCTTCACAAGCTGCCGAAATAGCCACGATCACCCTTCTGCTGACATCTCGGGGATCAGGTGTCGCTCGGGCAGTCCAGATGCAGGAGTGTCAAAGTTGGTAGCTCGACCAACAAACATTGAAGAAGGCCGAGGAAAGTGGATATGCCACAGACGTTACAGCTTCAATGAGCATAGAAAAACAGCTGACACATGCACGGTGCTGGTTGGTATCAGTCCTGAGTGTCAAGTTATTCAAGGTCAGCCTGCTTAGAATAATGGTGATATAAGGCTTAATATTTACTTCGGACTGCTTCCCATCTCCATTCTGAGAACTGAGTGGGGGAAATCTTGTCTCACTGTTTTTCCCATCATCTTCACTACAGGGAGTGTTCAATGCCCTTTTATATCAGTACACATACAGATGAAACTATCCCGAATTACCCAGGGAAAATAAAAAGAAATCCTGCTTCTTTTTGCTGTCTTTGGTACACTGAAAGCACAACTATTGGCTTTGAAGAAAGAAAAAGATCTGGGAAACGTAAGGAATGAAAAATAATAGTTCCAGAACCATGGCGTAAGTTCGTTTTATTACTGTGAGTGTAAGTGTGTTTTACATGTGTGTTTGTTTTATTGGTGTGAATTTGGTGATGAATTTAATAAATTTATTTGGGAGTTTTACAATTTTTGAATGCCAAAACATGCTCCTATCGCTCCCTTACCATTTAAAACGTGGCCTCCACCCCGATACTGCCCCAAACAAGTTCACTGCCCCTCAGCATCCTCCCACAGTCCCTTAGGGGGGGCATTTGTTATCCCCTTTTGAGAACCAATATTCTAAAGGATAGCGGAATCAGCATATAAAGTACATTTTTTTTTATCGGAAAAGTGTTGGAATTTCGAGTTCTTCATGCGAGAAGACAGCTTTAAATCACTGTTCAAAGATTTTTATCTGTATTTTGGAGTACTTACGATTGTCAGAGGACATTTTGGAAAACGAAGTAAATAAAATACTGAAACAGAATAATATTAGCAATACAGTTAAGTATCAAGTGTTATGAAATATTATCTCAGGAAAAGCAATTTTATTTAACAGATTACTGCAAAATTTAACGAATTCTGTAATCCATTTATTAATGAATGTGGAAATATTTTATTTTATTTACTTATTTTTGTAAATATCAGCACGCATACATATGTATTGCGTAAAAATATCACCTCCTAGTTAAAACAAAATTAAGAACTGTTTTGTTGTTGTTGACTAAGACTAAGCGTAGAATTGTCTTCGAAAATATTGAATTTGATATCTGGTCTAACAAGCATAAAAAAGTTTATGATCTAGTTCTTTCCAAAACCGTTTGCTGGTTCCTGTGCTAATCCATCTTTATTTTTCTTTAAGGGGTCTGAGGACTCTTAATATTTGTCCGTGTATCGAAAAAAATATAATTTTTCAAAACAATATAATTTACCAGTGAAACAAAGCAGACAATTGAAACTTTTACCTAATAATATTCATATTTATTTACATTTGTTATCATATTTTCCTAAAATTTAAAGAAATTTTTTTGAAAGTTAAAATGAAAAATAAACTGGAAATTTTTTCAAAATTAAGAAAATCTATATTTTGCTGCGAGCGGGATTCTGAAGTATATTATTGATTACAATTTACAAAAGTGATGTTACCTAGTAAAAAAAGCTCAATTTTAAAGTTATACACACTTTTTGAGAAATTTAAAGAAAAAATTTTTTTTAGTACAATTATTAAAAAAATATGAAATTTTAAGAAAAAAAATCCAATTAAAATTCAAATAAAAGATTTTCTGTTAACAATTTGTATAAAATTTGATATATAAGTCATAAACAAAACCTTTTTTGAACTTATATATAAAGTTTTATACTGATATCCTAAATAGTTTCTGAAAAATTCTGAGCTCAAGTTAAAAAAAAATTTCTGAGAAAAACGAAGTTAAATTTGAAAAATAACAATACTAGAATTCAAATCAAATTTAGTTTCTTCTGGATAACTCTGGGAGTTTTCGAAGTATCATTATAATTTTGATACCAAATTGTTCAGAACAGATGAGGCTCTAACATATATTATTTTCAAAAAATCAAAAAAATTGAGGTTTAAGGGTCCTGAGACCCCTTAATACGTAACATCACCGTTTCATTAAATGCAGTTCATTTGTATTCTTCGATTTTCCGTAGTTACCGCAGTAGCCTAGTGGTCACAGTCGCTGATTTGTAGCCGGTGTTGTCTTCGTCAGTTGCGGGTTCGAGTCCAGATGCCAACTGAAGACCCCCCGTATAGCGGGTCTTCAGTTGGCATCTGGATGTTCAGTTGGCATCTGGATGTTTGTTACGCCATACACGTGATGATGCACGTTAAACCTGGAGTGTCTCATGTCCTCTCCTTGGCGTGGTATGGCGTAACAAACAATCGCGTGTTAATATACGATCAATCAATCGTTTTTTCGAAGATTACTAAAATTCCATTTATGTGAAATATTTTACGTAGTAACATTTCTTCAAAACTTTATAAATTTAATTCCTTTATTTAAAACTGTTATTTATAATTAATTACAAATAACAGTTTTTAAAAAACCCTTAAAAATAGAAATCCTCCTTTGATCCTTTCTGAAAGATATTTTTGACTCAACTAAAAACATAAATTTGCTTCAGTGCCTGAGGCAATGATTCGTTGCAAAATAAGAAATAATATATTGCTTATCCACGGAGAAATCAATACCTATGTCAGGAACAGATTTCCCATCAAAACAATGCTCCAAAACTTTCGCAAGTTAAGTCAAAACTCTAACAAGTAGGTTCGAAATAGATCTAAAAATAAATTCTTGATATGACATTTAATGGGAGGTACTTGTTGGAAACACATCATTTGCTGTTTGAAATCACCTTTCTTGAGTGTGAAACGGGAAGGTGGTGCATTATTACATACATTGGTTCGTATGGAAGAGAGAAATAAACGTTGTTTAAACTTAATTATTTAAAATATGTAAAAAGTTACACGATGGAAGCAAATGTTTTAATTAAGAAATTATAAAAAAATTGTAAAATAAAAATAAACGGATTTTTTTGTAGTTTTTAATTAATAAATAATTATCAATAAACTAAAACTGTTTTTAAATGTGATTTAAAATTTAAAAAAAATGTTTCGTGATTATCAGAAGAACTTAATTGTCTTCTCTAGTGCGTATATTAAAAGAATATTTTTTATTTAAGCTTTCTTGACGATAAACTAAGAAGTTTAAAAAAAATTCTGCGACAGTCTAAAATTTTTATATTAAGGGGTGTGGGAGGGAACCGTTCAATAAATCCTTAGAAATTCCAAGAGATAGTGCTCGTAGCATCGTAAATGGCTTGTTTTTATTAAGCATCATGAATCACTTGACACAGTTATGTTACTCGTAATTGTGATCATGACACATTTCGCACTTTAAAAACTTTAGGTCATAACTTTTCCGGTCAATGACACCATTTTCGCCATTTTCGAAAAAGATTCAGCGGAAACAAACCACGATTTTTGCTTGATTTTCGGTGCATAATGATGAATCCAGGTCTCCCCAACTGTGACACACGCGTGAAATGACGTCAACATCTTGAAGCGGCATTAATCAAGTTCTGATTTGGCAGCAGATAACTACCAAATCAAAACTAACTTATGAATCAGTGTCAAACTTGTTTTGATTTGTTTTAACAGAGGGCAGCACATAATGGTAACAATAATTTACATTAATGAATCCATCTGTCTTGAAATACAAGTACTTTTTGAACTGCCGTCGTATGTTGCATTTAGATGATTAGAAGAAAACTAAAATTCAGCTTGTAAAGACTTTATATGTTGATTTCATGTTATATTTATGAATTTATAAAACTATTGATAAAATACAATCTTATTCTAAAGATGGACAATTAATAATATTTTAATACTTTCCTTATATTATTTATTCAGTGATAATTTCCTTTCTCCCATTCTTTTAACGTGGATTGTTTTTATTTTACAGAATAGTGGATATTTTATCAGATTCAAAAAATAAATATTCCCTTAAAATGATAAATTTTTTTGCTTAGCGAACTGTGAATACAAAGTAGGGAAAACTAATCTACTGATCCATGACTTTTATCAATAAATATAATTCCTTTCAATTCAGATCGAACCTAACTGAATTTTAAATAAGAATACTTATATTTAATAAGAAAAATGTGTGAAAGTTTTGTTATAATACAAAAACATTGCGCTGCATTTTGTTTAAATAACTTGACGTATGAATACAATTGTTAATTATCGCTTTAATTGCTAATTATTAGCATAAATTATCGGAATATGAATATTATTAATTAAACTGGAATAAAAATTAAAAGCCTTCGGATCTTATACCCTCTACTGGATGCTTTTTTATTTGAAATTTGTTTTCATAATATTTAAAAAGGGATTAATACTATTTTACTTAAAAAATTATTTGTGTGCCCTTATTAAAAAGAAAAGATTCACTTTTCATCCTACGAAATGCATTTGAACTTGCGCAATGCTAAATATGTCGCAAACATGCTTCCCATTATGAAAATTTTTATAAATAGTTTGAATTGTGTAGTGTGAACTTCTTTTTAGAACACAATATATTATATCGCAGCTAAATCAGTATTCTTATTAACGTAATATATATATGCAAATATTAGATCCAAATCATAAAGATATAATTATTCAAAAAATCCACACATAATTAGGCGCAAAGCAACCATAAGAATGTATGAAATAAATATACTGAAAAATTATGTAATTTGGATTTCCCAATTCAGCCTACCAGGAATTATAGATTTTATTTTTGTAGATTTTATCGCTGAATTTGTTTGCATCTTTTAATCATGAACTCTTTTGCAAATTGGATTTCCTAATTCAGCCTACCAAGTCGCAAAGGGGGAAGGTTGGTACCATTAAACTAGTTTAACCCCGCTTAATCGGTCCTCAGCCCGATATTGCTTTTTGACTTGCTGGGTTCTATATTTTCATTTATTTTTCTTTCATTGTTACATTTCTTTCTGGATTTTTGTCTTTTTAAATATTTTAAATTATTCTTTCATAAATTTTCAGTATATATATATATATATATATATATATATATATGTATATACATACATATATAAGTGTGTATATATACGTATATATATATATATCTCTATATATATAAATATATATGTATGTATGTATGTATATACGTATATATCTATCTATCTATCTATATATATAAATATATATGTATGTATGTATATACGCATATATCTATCTATCTATATATATATAAATATATATGTATGTATGTATATACGTATATATCTATCTATCTGTATATATATAAATATATATGTATGTATGTATGTAAATACGTATATATATATATATATATATATATATATATATAGTTTTTATTGAAATATTTATATGAAAAAGCTGTTTTTTCAGAAAACTCTTTTAAATGTGACAAAATTTCGAAACAACTGTGGTTTATATAGTTATTTTTGAGTGTTTTGATTAAGGTTTTGGCATCGTTTACTTTCAAGCAATTCATCCAATCAGCTTTCAGTTTTACAGAACATTATTCGTATCCAAAGTTTTCTAAAAAGCGTTGTATAAACAATTTCACCTCATTGGTTTCATGAAGCCAGTGTGTACTGTATTCCTACAGCTAAAAAATAGTTTCCTTATTTTAAGATTTTGTGTGATTGATGAATTGACTGTGAATTATTGCCGCACTGAGAAGCAATACGAGGGCTGTTGGCGATGGAGTTCGTAATTTTGAACCTCGGTCAAGTAACACGGATAACATCTGCGCTTGAACCTCTCTATCTAATTTTCCACACCTCTCCAAAGGGAGGGCTTCGAGCAAATTTAACATGTATCAGCTCTGATACATTGTAGGTCTTCAGAGGCATCAGAACTTGAACCCACGACTCAATGGAAACCGTGAGTCGTGGGTTCATGTCCTGATAGACTAGTAGTCATGGTTACGAACCATGACTACTAGTCTACTGCGGTCACAAAATTTAGTTTGATAAATCTATTAATTTTTCCTTAAAATTCAAGCTAATTACATTAGTAAATTTCTAAAGTATTATCTTTAGACTCTTGAACAATAAGTGATATAATAATTTAAAATGGTATTTAGATTTCCACATTTTCAACTTATTACACATTACAGTGTTTTAAAAAAATTTATATTCCATACATGTTGTTATATTTCAAAGTCTGAGTTCTATTTCGAGGATATTGGTTAAAGTAATCTCAATCAAATATTGAAGGAAAAAAAACTGCATTACACATAATATTTCATTAATATAACATTACGCAATCCAGTGAAGTTCAGATACAGACGATTATGATGGAATTAAGCTATTTTATATAATTAGATAAGTCATAGATATGTACTTCATTTCTGAGAAAACGATCGTAACCATTCATTATGAGCAGCGCCATTCATTAGGATATAACCGATCAGCAACATGACAGATTGCACCGATTCGACTGGCTAGGTTGGAATTTCGTCACACCAGAGTTGTTCTATGAGCTATTGACGATGTACCAATGCCGTTCCCGACGGAAACATTTGTAGGAAACATTGCCATCCTGAATAAAGAGAAGAATCGATCATGAAGATCAAGTACAGGGCATTTGGAGGAGTTTATATGGGTAGTATATCACGTCCGCCGAAGTTAAAATCGCGGAGGAATCTCGGTGAATGAATCATGGCTCATGCCTATTTAATGTGAATGAATCACACTATGTCTGTAAGATAGATCGATACAACCAACCAAAAGTCGAGATGGGCTTTTTCTTTTCAACGATTTGTGTAGAAATCTATTTAATATATCACTTTGCTGTGCTTAAAATGTGTGTCTTTATTCTGTATTTGTTACTAATTTTTTATAATATGGTCTCAAGCTTGAAGTTAGCGTTCTTTCCATTGTGTCGTGGCTTCGATTCCTGATTCTACCAAGGACACGTCACGTGAGGACCAATTAATTACTAATGTCCTCACATTGCCGTGTTATGGATTGATTGATTGTTGTCTCGAAGTGTGGAGTGACATCATACTTGGAAGAAACACGAGGGTTATAGGAGACGGACCTCGTAGTTTTGAACAAGAGGAGATCATCTCTCTCAAAACCCCCACACCACATTAAGAGGAGGACTTGGAACATCGAAAGATTTAACGTGCATCGGTCCCACTATTCGGCAGGTCTTAAGTGAAATTAGGACTCGAGCCCTCGACTCGACGGCCGTGTTATGGATGTTTGAAGAGTAGAGAGCCAATTCAGATATCCTTCTCATCACTTGAGCGAGATTCAAAACTATTATGAAAGTTGCCAATAACTTTCGTGTTGCCTCTAAGTGTGAAGTTAATAAATAAACAATAAAAAACGATTTTTATACCATGCACATGATACATTAAAGTTCTAGTATTCTTTTGACAATTTACAACGCCTTCGAAATAATGTATATATTTTTATACATTATTTCTAAATAAATATAATGTATATAAATAATATAAAAATAATATACATTATTTTTTATACAACGAAATAATGTATATATTTTTCAGTATTTAAAAAAAAACATTTTATTACTTAATTAACAACAAAAGAAAAAATATATAATAAAAGAACAAAGGCGTAGAGTGAAAATAATTGTCTAAAGGAATACTAAAATTTTAGTGTATCATGTTCTTCTGAAGTAATGCTTAGCTCCAAAACTCCACGAAAATAAAATAGTTTAATTACCAAATATATTTAAAAAATAAGAGTCTACTATTTTTGTGTAAAATCTTTATTTGAACGAAAGTGATCTGTACTAAAGTAGTTTCGAAAATACTAACCCTCGTACATAAATAATAGGGAAACATACTGGGAAATCTGGAATTCTTTCGCCACTAAATCTGGAAGTCTCGAAATAAATTTAATTAAGGAAATAAATGTCAGTGTTTCTTCTTACCATCGATTCTTGATACATCTTCTCGGAAAGTTTCATCAACAAGCTTTAGGTAATGATACAGCGCGTTCGAGTAAATTCTCAATTACATACAATAAAATAGCGAAAACCTTGAAAGCAGAGTTGTTGACCAAATGTATGAATACAAATTTGGATTATTTGAAATGCTTAATAACTGCAAAAGTATTTTCAAAAAAAAAATTAAATTTTTGAGATAATATTCAATTTATTAAAAATCGAGAAAATGACTGAATTTGACTTATAACTTAGAAGATATCTCTTATTTCATTTTGTTGTTGTTAATAAATTACAAGAACAATTTGTTAGAATATATGTATTAAACACCTTACCACTTGACAATATTTTAAGAAAATCTATTCCATTGAATTATTTAATGTTTAGAATGCGTAAGAATCTTCAATATAATATTTTTAGCAAATCTCAGAGTTCCCCGTATTTTAAAGTAAGCCTTTTTCTGAATTGCAAATGAAATATTTTTGTTCTATCGGGGGTTTATTTTGTTTAAGCACCAAGTCAGGTAGAGTTATGGTTGCATTTGCTATACCATAAAATTTCGATTCATTTATAATTGTTTAAAATAACTTTGTGATCATAAAAGGATAAACAAATTCAGTGCAGTTATCAATAATTCTAATTTTCCTTTTCTTAAATAAAATTCAACGAGTCGAAATTAGTTCTTTACATTTTACCATTCTTTTATTTATCAGTAGTTAATTTTAAAATTTTACAAAGCAAAAATATTTTGTATAAAATGTTCAGGAATAAAAACTGAACGAGAAGGAAAGGAAACTTAATATGATAAGTAGAAAATGCGGGTCAAAGTATTTTCAATCAAATTTCTGTGCTCTTCTGTTTCACAAAAAGAAATGTACTTGGGCATTACCTTGGAGAAGCCTTCAAATGCATCAAGTAATCTGCTTGAAGTTACTAATCTATTTACAAGAGTTAATAATTACAATTGAATTGAAGGTAAGGCGTTGTATTGAATGATACCGCATTTGTGGAAGGTTGCATCTAGCAGAAATACATCTTCCTTGCCCCTAAATAATCTGGAAAGCATTTCATCTCTATCATCTTTAAAATGGCATAAGAAGTAATCAGATAACTCCTCTGCGATGATTTGAAATGAGAAAATTAAACGAAAATCGCATCTCAGAAATTATTCAACAGTATTTCCGGACGCAAAAGGTGATGATTAATGACAATCTGGAGCAATTTCTCATGCTATATCTAAGCTCTTTGTCATCTCGTAACGACAGAAAGAATCTAACTTTTCTCAACTATGATTATTCCTCACTAATAAGTCAATGTATTTTTCATTTCATTTACAAAGGACTAACGCGGAAGTTCAGAAACTTAATAACGAATTTTGGTTTTACAAAACATGAAGGGTTTCTTACAGAACACCTAATAACATTCAAACGCATATGAGCGGTTGATTGTCCTTTTAAACATTTTCGTTTTCCTTTGTGTCACTTTAAAGGATATTCCCATGGTGATTATTAAATAACATCATGTGGCGTCTCCCTGTCACTCACTGTACTTTTGAAGCCATAAAAGTTTAAATAGATAGTTAATAAGTTTAAAAGTAAATGAAGAGATCGTCAGAAATGTTGCAATACAGTTAATAAATATTCTTCGAGTTATATATGAGTTCAAGCAATATTTCATCCTCCTTTAGTTCATCCTCAATACACCTAAATTATAGTTTAGAGTTAGATTTAAAGTTTCCTCTTTCTAACTCACTCGGGTTAGAGTGAGTAAAATCACTGGAGCTGAAGGTTCGAGCGAGAAATCTGAATTTTCCCAGACGAGCTGTGAGGAATCCTGAAACAAAATTATTCTTCTACCGATAATTACTTGTTGTAATGCAATATATATCATCCCCCAACTTCCGACTACTAATACTAGTATTCTAGTCATCTTCGCTTATATATATATATACATAACTTCAAACCTATTTAATATACTTTCCAACTTAATTAAAATCTGCATTGTCACGTTTCATTTTATTGGGTCGTTTTTTATTTCAGCATAAATTGTAAAAAGTACTTAAGATTCTTTAAAAGAAAATCATTGATAACCCACCTTTATAGTCTTCAATCATAATAAATATACTTTTTTGAGTAATATGAGGCAGATTTGAATTTCTTGTATGTATGTGAAGAACTATCTGTTTTTTACATCGCGTGTTCAAGATAAATAGTCTAGCCTACAAATATCTGTACTAAATATATACTAAAACATATTTCGAAACATATACAAATGTCTTTATATAGATATCTTTATCTTTATACAATGATATATTTACACAAAAATATCTTTATACAATG
>BMAW01111782.1:17622-38404 GCA_019974015.1 Nephila pilipes
CAAAAATATCTTTATACAATGATATATTTACACAAAAATATCTTTATTCAATGATATATTTATTCAATGATATATTTACACAAAAACATCTTTATACAATGATATATTTACACAAAAACATCTTTATACAATGATATATTTATACAAAGATATTGGTATATATGTTTTGAAATATACAAATATCTTTACTATATACGTTTCACAGCTTTATTGAGCATTTTTATTATTTAAATTATTTTTAATTCATCTTTATAATATAGCATGGACATATTTTTAAATATAGGCTATTTTTTCATTATAACAGACACGACGGATTTAAAAACTTCTTACCACGGTATTAGATAAATTTTATTGCTTAGGGTTTTCTTCTGAGTCTTAAGAAAATACGTAACAACAGAGTTTTAAATTACATACGCCCAACTCTTTAACTTCCCAGGATGCAACGATAGCCCAGTGCTCATGGTCCCGAGCTTGTAGTCGACGTTGCTTTTGTTGAGTCTTGGGTTGGAGCCTTTTTTTATGCCATTAAAAACTCGACATGTAGTGGAGTGGTGCCCATTAAATCTGATGAAGGTTTGAAGTCTTCCCGAAAGAGTGATATAGAAATTTGGAGAGGGAAATTCCAGTTCAGGTGTTATCCTCGTCATTTGACTCAGATTTAAATTTATGAGGTTTGTCGCCAATAACCCTCGTGTTGATTCTCAGAGAAACTTTATTTCACAATCACTTTAACTTTCCAGGGAAAATTTTTAAGGTTTGATAAAATGGCTGTGGAAAAGAGAATATTTTGTAATTTATGAAATATTTTAAAAATAAATAATAACCAGTTAAATTCATGAGCCTGGTGAACCATTGTATAAAATAAATTAAACTCGTTGCAAATCAAAAGATTTTTTTAAATTTAAATATTAAAATAACTTCACGAGTTAAAAATAAATATAATAAATGTTCATTGTACATTGCAATCAGAAAAAAAAAGTTATAAAAATATACTTTCAAAAGATAACTCTATTTCACTTTAATTGCCTTTCTTTCATAAAAATATTTCTTCAGTATCATATTTTGAATAGTTAAATATTTTACAGTCTAAGATATACTATTAAAATATTTCTACCATTATTTAAATTGGAGTAATAATCATAACTGATTTGCAACAAATAGCAGCCAGAAAAAAATACTTTAGGAGTAGATGCATATTACTTTTGACATAGACGGAGACGATGAGGCTGCTTATAGAGTTAGTCGACTACACGTTCATCATCAAAATAGCTTTGAGTTGTTCAATTTGTCTAGCCATGTAACTTTTACAGCTTAATTCGTTGAAATTTAAATTTAAACGGCTCTTCAAAAATGGCTTGTTATAGTCCCTGCCTCTAGTAATACAGTTTCGTTAGAAAGACTTTTACGTGAACTTTTAGGATAACGGCAGAAAAAGCTTATTAAATTTCAGCCCGATATATTTTTTTTATTATTATTTCACCGTGATCGATGTTACCCATGTTTTCCTAGAGATATCCCAGAGGCTATTTACTAAGGAAATGTTTAAGAAATTACCTTCCGTTTATCCTTTCAATGAAAAAAAGATTTTCTTTTTTTTAAAATTTATTAAAAGAAAATCTTGAATATTTTTCCTTTAGAGATAAATGGTTTTGTGGTTATTTTTCGTCACAGAAAAATATCAAATGACTGCTAAAGGGATGAAATATGATCGAGAAATATTGAGTTTTAAAAAATCAATTACTTTCGGTGAAGTGCAAGATATTACTTGGAAAACTAGACTTTCAGGAAATTTTGATTCAATTTTTTTTTCCTTAGATCGGTTTGTGTAAGTGTAACAAAATGTCAATTTAATTTTTCTGAAAACGGGGAGGAAATAAACGTAGTATTCATTGCATAACTTTAGTAAATATATGCAGTTAACTGATGGAGTTTAGAAAAATCCTCAAGATTACGAGAATGTCATTGAATTCTAATCTTTACGGCTGAGTACTAAAATAATTTCTTTTCTTTCTGATTCGAGTTTTTTACAATCAGTGCTTTGGATTACCTTTTTTCTATTACATAACTAAATCTAAGAAGTAAAAAAAAATTTTATTTGGTTTTTGTTACATTTATACAAGTTCTATTTTTTTGCCAGAATCGGACCACTAGTAATTTAAAATGGTGGCAGTTATCTTTAATCAAAGGTACCTATCAATTTTCCTCAGCCACTTATTTAAAAACTAGTATTCTTAAAACATATTGGCTTTTTACACTACATTTGACTTTTTCCTTTTTACCTTTTGTGTGTCTTTTTGTGTTAGTCTTGTGTTTTTAATGTCATTACTTTCTAATCGATTTTAACAAGTGTTTGGCGCAGCATAGCCTACCTTGGCTCTTGCGCCATAAGACCTCACAGTCACTCACTCACTTTAAAACTAGTATGTGTGTCTTTACGTAAATAATTATGCCCCAAGTGAAACTATAAGATAAAATGTCACACTTTTTTTTATTTTAAGTATGAAATATTTTAAGTTATCTGAAGTGAAATCACTTTTGATTTTTTTTTTTTTTAATTTTGAAGTGAAGGAATTTTACTTTTTTGCCGATAAACAAAGGGGTATCGATAAATTTTTCTCTTACGTTACAGGAAGGGCGTTCTCTTACTTTAACTCGAATCTCAAAATTAATTTGAAATTTTACTTTTATTTTCAAGGTAAAAAATGTTTATGTGGAGTATGGGAATCCGTACTGTAGCACTCAAATACTATAGTACTCTAGTATATTTTTTGGCAATATTCACATTTTTTTTTCATATTTGTTGTGCATATGTTTTCAATTCCGTATGGTCTTAGGGCCGCGGTAGCCTAGTGGTCAAGGTCGTGGACTAGCGGGTGGCGGTTTTCGTTCAGTCGCGGGTTCGATCCTTGGCCATCGAAGACCCGCCGTGTAGCAGGGGCTGATGCACGTTAAATCTGTTCGGGGCCCAAAGTCCTCCCGTTGGCATGGTGTGGATGTTAGAAGAGGGGGGGGTGTCAGCTCAGGTGTAACGTGCTCGTCACTTGACCGTGGTTCAAAATTACGAGGTCCGTCGCCAATAGCCCTCGTGTTGCTTCTAGTGCGACGTTAATAAAAACTAAACTAAACTAAAAACCATACAGTTCTAAAACTTAAGATATTGTTTTTGCAAGTAAATCCATGCGTTTCAAAAATTAATTTATACATTTTATTTAAATAAAATAAATAGAAGTGATCTGCTAAGATTTCAGGTTACAGCAATCTTCACGGGGGTTGCAAACCCACATATTCCCTTCCTATCGCTAAGCTAAGGGCTATAATTGTACAAAATACCTTTAATTAACTGCATACTGAAAAGTTTTGTTTTTTTTTGCTGTCAAGTCTAATACATAGTTACTAAATAAAAATTTAAGGGCGAGAAAAATTAAATATGTTTCGAAAGCTACAAGCAACATGATTTTCAATAATAATTAAGAAAAAGAGTATTGTTGGTTTCTTAAATCACTGAAAACTAACACATGCTAAAGATTTTATCACTTTATCAACTTTCTTCGGCAACTAACTAAAATACATATATTTTCCAAAAAAAAAAAAAAGAAAGAAAGATGAAGAAGAAACCACTTTCTGTTGCCACTCCACGAAAAATTGAATAGAAAAATATTGTCTATATCTCTATCAAATGAATAATGCATTACATCTGTCATGAATTATTTGGTAAGAATTCAACAAGCAGTATTGTAATTTCTATTATTTTTGAGTTATATGTAAATAATCTGAGTTTAAAATATACAAGAGTTTGTTTTAAAAAATAGATATGGAAAAAAAATAAAATAAAAAAAAAAATAGACATACTTGTACTCTTCCGAGACAAAGAAATGTAAGCACCCAATAAATATGTATACTTTAATAATAGAGTAATTCAAGTGAATTAAAAAAATGTATGTATAAGTAATAAAAATGTATAAGATGTATAATATTTACCGAGATATTTAAGCCAGCAAACTTTGACTTTTATGATATTAATGGTAAATTTTTATGTAGTACTTATTGCTAAATTTCTTTTGTTGAATGTTTCAGTTATTAATGTATTATCTATTTAAATTATTGTATATTTCAATGTTTTTGCTATGATATTGCACTTGAAAAGATGTTATTTATACTGAACACGATTTATAATAGGGGATAGTATTGGTACTTACAGATATATTAATTCATTTTTCATCAAAAAGTTACACAATTCTTAGGGATATGTGTATTTTATTTTTTTTATTCGAAATTTTATCTTTCTATGTAAATGAAGTCAAAAATTTTGTGTCTATTTCTATTCATACTGCTTAAAATAAAATGTTTAATCTTAAGAGTTTACAGAAGCCACAGTTGTGAATCTTTTTACAGTTATCTATCTACACACAGTTGTGAATCTTTTTATGTTCAGGGGAGGGGGTTGTTTAGGAAGTATCTTTTTTGAGGACAGATGGTGTTGGTAAGGCGAGTTGGTGTTACCACTGTGTGATTCCATCTATTAAATGAAGTTAGAACAAACTTGACACTGGTTCACAGGTTTGTTTTGATTGCTACTGAGTTGTTTCCATTTTGCGTTGAGTTGTCGATATCGATGAGACCTGGATTAAACAGTTTTCACTCGAAAGAAAGGCACAATCAAAACAATGAGTTGCTTCCAGTGAATCTGCTTTAAAGACGATCACATCAGTCAAAAATTATGGTGACGACATTTTGAAATGTGACGGGTGTCGTACTCAGGGATTTCTTAGAAAGCAGAAACAGTAATGAGCAATACCACAGTTACGTTAAGAGAGGTAAAAAAATAGCGTAATGCTATGCTTTAGACTTTTATAATATTATATATCGTAATAGAAAATGAAACTAAATTTTCCGATAAAAATAAACCAAATATCATTTCACTGTTTATTTCTTCGACCACGCAGCAGGGGACGCATTTGTATGCTGTTAAATTCTGATTTTTTAAAGCCAATTTATAATAGAATCTTTTGTTATTTTTAGAAAGTTGTGTCCTTTTTTTTAGGATCGAAATCTTTTAAAAAGATTTGTAGAGATTTTTCATTGTTTCAGCAAAACTTTATTTCGCTGATTTCTTCTGCAAACGGATTAAAAGTAGTTTTTTTCTTTTCTCTCCATTTTTTCTGATTCTCTTATCAGTTCTCTGGCCTCTCGCTCCTAATTTATTACTTTGTTCGTTTTTCTTTTTGCCTGGTACCATGCTATCTAGTTCCCCTCGATTGTTTAAACAGTACACTGTGCTACTGCAAGATGAAATTCTAACAATTTTTAATGCTTTATTTTTAAAATTATTCTGAGAATCAAACTATTATGTTAATTTTACATTAGTTTGAGATTATTTTGTGATAATTTCAGCAACTTTAAAAATTATTTCGCGATAAATCCTGCTATGAGCTCACTAAGAATCGTAGTGGTATGCTTATCATGCTATAAAAATTACTGTAATACGAAATATACTAAATAACATTCCCAATTTACAAATTTATTTGAGAATGTGCTTTCGAAATGTCAATAAAAATGATTGTAATATAAAATGCACCGAAGAAACATCCACATCTGACGAAATCACTTGAGAATTCGTATAATAAATATTATTACTAGTAATTTAAAAATATCATTTGAATGTACCATAAAGACAATGACAAACAATAGATAGATTTACCAGAGCAAATATTTGATAAATAAGTAAATATAAAATGGCGCTGAATAGTTTTGCACATTTTTGTTTCTAGAAAAACAATCAATAATCATTTGCTGGAAATAAAAAAAAGTAAAACCACATCAACAAATATATATTGTTATTATTTTTAATCTCTCTCTCCTCTGAGTTAAAGTTATTACTTTCATAAGACCATATTACAAAAGATGTGTTGAGATTAAATCTTGATTTTCTTTCGAGAAATGTTTTTTCAATTAATAAATATAATGTGGATTTTCTGGGGCTGTGTTGCAAGAAGAAGACAAAAAGTGTTCGATACCTTTCACAAAAGTCACGTGTCTGTTGATTCGCTTCTAACGACAATAAATATAAATATTTCTTGTAGCCCTGTACTAGATTTTTTTTATCATATGACCATTATGTAACACAATTTTGTTCAGATTATTGCAATCACATATTTTGAAAAGATAAACTCGCATTATAACGCTTGATATTGCATCCTCCTCCGTTTATTTTTGATCTCACTTAAAACTACAATTAAACAAAAGTCCAATGAATAGAAATTCACACCCAAATGATGATAGTTTATTCCGATTTATTAATAATCAACAGTTAATGTTTACTTATTACATCTGTGGCAACCTATGCACGTCAGAATCTAATAATTTATTCTCAACATAATAATCCGCAACTTATTTGATTGAAACTATTGAGGTTCGAATCCTTATAAGGGTAAAAGAGGAGGGCTCGAGTCTTAGACTCTTAAGTAGATATCTACAGGCTATTGTAATGTATGGGACGCCCGTTGGCGAGATAAAAAAAATTGTGGCAACCCTCCATAGTGTTGGAGAGGGTGAAAGGGCGTCTCAAGAGAGACGTGTTCGAGCTGTTCTTGGAAGAAGTCGGGGAAGACGAGCCCCGAACATGTAAATAAAACTTTTCCTTTCTTAAAGAAATAATTAGTCTTCAATGCTCGCAGATAAAAAAAAAAGGTAAACCAGCAGGACATCACATCACTCTCTCTTTTGAGAACCAGAGCTGAAGTAGTAAGGAAAGAAGACGCAGATATTGCTCTCTCTTATTAGAAAAGAAGAAAATCGCGAAGATGTAGTTTTGATGTAGGATTCGGAAAGGAAAACCGGTATAAGATCGGTCAAAAGTGAGAGTAGCACAGAAAAGGGAAAAAGAATTTAAAAATGTCGTTTCTGTTGAGAGCATTGAAGGAAGAGTTGGAAGAAATTGCTTCAGAAATGGGCATCAAGGTCGTATCTGGAAGGGAAAAAAACGTCTCGAAGAAAATAATAATGAGTTAAAAAGATTATGAGGAAGAACTGATGAAAGAAATGCTCGAAGGCATTAAAGAAGATATATGAAGAAGAGAGTGGAGGAAACAACAAGAAGCAAAGAAAAGAAGAGATATGATAGAATTTCTGATGAAAGAAATGTTTATATTATTGTAAAGAAGCCAATTCATAACGGGAATCAAGAAGTGAAACGAGAATTCGGAAAACTGAAGTAAGGATCTTCTACTTGGAAACAGAAGAAGCATCATATCAGAGAAAATTTGAATGGAGAACAATGCTGAGAAAAGAAGAGGAAAGGAAAATGGAAGAGGAGTTTAGGCAGTTAACTCAATCTGAAAAGAACAATGATGAAAAGAAAGAAATGCAAGCGAAACTGTAGGAAATTCAACGAGAAGAATCACCGTGTCAAGAAGAATGTGGAACGGAACCAGTTCTGATAAAATGAAAGGAAAAAAAAAAGGCAGAACAATATTTAAAGTAATTAGTTGAATTTGAAAAGAAAAGTGAAAGAATGCAAGGAAAGCTGCTGAATAATCAAAGATAATACATTACGTCAAGATGGGAATGGAACGGAACCGATGCTAGAAAAAGAACAGGAAAAGAGTGGAAAACAAGTCACTGAACTCCCGAGGAGAAATAATTACGGTTTTGGCCAAAGAGACCAAGGAAATACGATACAGTTTACGACCTGCGGAAAAGGTGAAATCCAAGACACATGAACCACCTTCCCCCAAACCCCATTTGATCCCAGCGTAGAGTGCCTTTCCCTACAATGAAGAAAACGATAGTATCTGGTGCACAGCCAACCCCAAAACTAAGGGAAAGAAGTTTACCTTCTTTGGATATCCGACGATGGACACGAGCGTAGTTTATGACCCAGCTGTGGAAAAGGGTGCTGCGAGAAAGAAGATGCAGTGATTTAGCGGTTATTTCCTCTACTCCACTGGATTAATTACAGACCTCCAATTGGATACAGATTCTAGTGGATGCCAAACTCCCACCTGCACTCTCATCGTCACAGTGAATAACAGCATAGGACTTTAAACTCTGTTCCCCAACCGGGACGAAGAGATTACCTGAAAGGGATAGTGAGTGCATGAACTGTTAGCACTAATCGGTGAGGAAAAGAAAGAGGGAACCAGGAGCCTCCCCTTATTCTCCATGTTACTGACCGGAGGATCGAAAAGAACAGAAAAATTGGGTGAGAGAAATCCTTTTATTTTTATTTTTATTGCATTGCTGTCTGAAAAGAACTGAAAGAATAAGACAGACTCGAAAACTATATTTTGTGAGTGTTTTATTATGAAAGTTTCTTTTATTAGTCTTGCTTTTTGTAGCAATTATTGTTTAGAATTGAATTATTGATTTAGTGTACTTGAATATTTTAAAGAACTGAATATTTAGAGAATGTTCAGTTTAAAACGTATGGAGAAATTATTGAATAATTAATAGAAGAAAGATTAAATTAATATTAGAATTACATGGAATAAATAATTAGAAGATAAGTGAGGACTGAGTTGATAACTTATATGACGTATATAACTGATAATGTATATGACGCCTATTGGCGAGATAAGAAATTGTGGCTACCCTCCGTTGTATAGGAGAGGGTGAAAAGGCGTCTCTAGAGAGACGCGGTTCAGCTGTACTCGGAAGAAGTTTGGGTACACGTAAATAAATTTCTGTTATTTTTATAGAAACTAGCAATGTCCTTATGCCCACCAGAACATGATTTGAAAGTATCCAGTCGTGTATGAAATGTTCGGTCACTAATGTTAAGGTAACTGAGACACCAAAATACTTCAAATTTGGCATTTTTTAATTTTGATTTTAAAAAATAGAGGGCGCTTTTCTGAATGCAAAGATGTATCATTTATAGGAATTGGATAAATAGAACCTTCAAAAAATTGAATTTTAAAATTGTAAACAAACGTGCCACGCCCCCTTTTAATCATTTTCTATTTTTGAAATTAATTTTAATGTTTTAAGATTCACGTTAACATGTTCTGTTAACTGTGACTTTCATTACATTAAAACCTGTGTTTACATTTTACTGTACACTGTTTTGCTTGATAATCTCGTTTGTATTTTGAAAATTTATTTTCGCAACCAGTACATTTACTTGTGTATTTTTTTTTAATTCTTGATTTTTGTCGTTCGTTTAAACTATGCCTCGCACAAAATCGTTTGGGAAACGTAGATGCTATTTCATACCAAAACAAAAAGCTGAAGAAATTTTGGATGCCAAAACTAATAATGCCTCTACTTCGAAAAAGAAAATTGAAAGTGCTGCAATAACTGTAAGCGATGCTGATTTCGATGATCGCAGTATCGTGAATATTATTATTCAGATGAATATTATTTCTCAATTATTAAAGAATATAGCTAAATGCAAATTCTGTAATCAATTAGATTCACTTGTCATTAGTGAAGATTCTGGATCTCGCAGAGGATTATGTGTGAATTTAGTTTTACAGTGCATTTACTGTGGGCAAGCTACTAGCGCAATGTCATCTGATATGACAAATGGATTTGATGACATTAATATTAGATTGGCCTATGGTATGCGCTGTATAGGAAAAGGTAACAGTGCAGCGAAGACATTTTGTGCAGTTATGAATTTACCACCACCTCCTGCAAAATTTGAAAGTTATAATGATATACTCTTACGTAGCCTGATAAAGGTGAGTAGGGAATCAATGAGAAATGCAGTAGAAGATACTGTAAAGAATAATAACAGCAACAGGGATATCACAGCAGCTTTTGATGGTAGTTGGCAGAAGCGTGGCCACACATCCTTGAATGGAGTCGTATCTGCTACATGTCTAGAGACTGGAAAAGTCTTGGATTTCGAATGCCTTAGCAAATACTGCTTCAAATGTAAAAATAGAAATAATAAAGACCACACGTGCGAGAAAAATTTTGAAGGTTTCAGTGGGGGAATGGAATCGGACGGTATTTTAAAAATATTTCAACGTTCTGAAAGATTGAATAATGTTAGGTATGTGAATTACCTTGGAGATGGTGATTCTAAAGCCTTCAACACAATATCGAAAGCAGAAGTTTACGGAGATGATGTAGAGGTAAAAAAATTGGAATGCATTGGACACGTGCAGAAACGAATGGGTGGTAGATTGCGAGCTTTGAGAAGTACTATGAAATCTCGTAAGCTTTCTGATGGCAAAAGTATCACTGGCCGCGGAAGGCTTACAGATAATGAAATTCTTCTTTTACAAAGATATTATGGTTGTCTATTCGTCGAAACATAAGACGTCCCATATCTGATATGGTAAAAGCTGTATGGACAGTTTATTTCCATAAACTATCTACGGATGCTAACCCACAGCATGGATTATGCCCGTCTAGTTCAGATACATGGTGTGGGTATAATAAAGCTTTATTGTGGGAAAAGACTTATTTACATAAACATTCACTTCCTGAATCTGTGCTTCTTGCCATAAAGCCTATATTCAAATCTTTAAGTGATAAGAAGTTGTTAGAGAAATATATTCATGGTAAAACTCAAAACCCTAATGAAAGTTTCAACCATTGTATATGGGAACGTTTACCCAAAACAACCTTTATGAGCATAACAACAATTAAAATAGGTGTAATGGATGCGGTTATATCCTTCAATGATGGTGCTCAAAGTAGGTTGAAGGTATTAGCAGAAATGGGAGTAAAGCCTGGCTATTATATGAGAAAGGCATTACGAAACATTGACAATAAAAGAGTTTGCGAAGCAGAAATAATAATTCAGAAAGCTTCTAAAGAAGCTAGAATTAAAAACAAAATTCGAAAGCAAAAGCAAAATAATTTGGAGCAATCTATTCAGTTAGATTATAGTGCTGGATTATTTTAGAAATTGCAGACAATGTAATTATTCGTGTTTCCTCGAAATCAGTTTTTATGGAAGTACGATAAGATTCAGGTACACTTTTCTTCAAATATATTTATGTTGTATGTATTATAAAATATAAATCTCTCTTGTGGAAGTAATATAAGTTAAAATATTGATAGGTACATGTGAAAAACATTTGTATTTTGTGTGGAAGATTATGTGAATTGTCGATGACATATAATGAAGTAAACATAGTTATTCAAATTGCTTCTAAATAAACTAGAATTTAAAATTCCAAAACAATTAATTGATAAAATGATGTAGAAGTATCCAATTATACATAACAGAATGCTGGATTGTATTAAAAAATAATATATTATAAATTATAGTGAAAAATATCTTTATTTGAGTTTTTCTCAAAATGTGTTTTTTTAGGATTCTGGTACACTTTTCTCAAATTCTACTTTATCTATAAAGCTCAAAATTTGCACATTATGAAATGAATCTATTTTCTATAGGGTGAACTTAATGTTTTTGTAATAAATGCTACCAAATTTTAGATATAGCAAAATATTTGTGTAAAAATTGTAGCAAATTTGAATCATAAATTTTAAAAAAAATTAAATTTTACTAAATTTAATTTTTGAAATTTTCAGGAAGTTCAGTATATAGAATGAAATGTTTTTTAGTACTCTACAAATTTTTAAAGCTGTAAATGCAGTAGAATTTATGTAAGATGTACCTAAAGGCAAGTACATAACTTAATATTGTAAACAGGGCTATTGTTTATTATTTGCTCATATATAATTATTTAAGCTTGTAAATATATTTTTCTTTATATACACAGTACATAAATATATAGATATTCCATTGTAAAAATTTGATTTCAATAGCTTTTAATTTAGAAAAGTTAGGATCCTTTAAACATAGCTTAAAATCAGCTCCTTTTTTCTTGTCGAAGGTGTCTCAGTTAGAAAGAATCAGTCTTCAATGTTCACAAAAAACACGGTAAACCACGAGGTCATCACAGCTATAATGCAACATCTTACGTTTCCCAGTACCATCATTATTTCTTCTTTTATGTCTGCGATAGCCTAATGGTCGAGATCGCGGACTCGCTACCAGTGTTGTTTTCGTCGAGTCGTGAGTTCGAGGCTTATTGCTAATAAAGATTCAAAGTGTAGCCGGATTGATGCACGTTAAATACGGCACAGATCATAGATTTACCGTTGGCATAGAGTGGAACTTTGGCGAGGAAAGGGGCAGATCAGATTTCGTCCTCGTCACTTGACCGAAGTTCGAAATTACGAAGTCCGTCGCCGAAAGCCCACGTGTAGCTGATCGATGGGACGTTAATTCTCAATCACTTTAACTTCTCAGGGAATATTTTTACAACTTGCTAAAACGGTTGTGGGAAAGAGGATATTTTGTAAATTATGAGTTTTTCCTAACAAAGTAACAACCCCCCCCCCTGTAAATTCATGAGCCTGGTGAACCATTTTATCAAATAAATTAAACTTGTAACATATCAAAATATTTTTCTTTAAATATATAAAATATACTCATGAATTAAAAATAAATATAATAGTTGTTCATCGTACATTGCAAGCAGAAAAAATGTTAAAATTTCAAAATGTTCAAACTTGAGGTCTTTTGCCAATATATATATATATATATATATATATATATATATATATATATAATGCTTTTTCAAGTATTTTTATGACTTGACATAAAACATTAATCGGTGTTTAATGTGATTAAATATTATAAACAAAAATTCGAATGAATTTCTTTATATTACTGCGCGAAATTATTACTTCACGTGGAGTGTTATGTTTGGGAAAATCTTGATTTTTTTCTTCAGTTTTTTTAATATTATATTTTGATCTTTTAGCTTTTGGTTTTTGAAGAATTTTTCACTTTTTTTATGTTTATCTTTTTAATTTTATTTTTTGGATTAAAATATTTTTAATTTATATTTTTGGTATCATAACCATTTCTTAGTTATAAATTTTATTGATAGTGATAGTTAGACCTAGATAGATATTCTAGAATAACCCAGCTTAACAGTCTAAAGTTTGTTATAACATTCAATGTACTATTCCCCTTTTTCATATTTTCATAAAATTTAAAGGTTGATTTTATTTTTTTTATTATATATATACGCGTATCCTCAATTATATTAATTTCACTTAAATTATTCTAATTCAATCTGTATGAGTTCCATTTATAGAGATAAATTTTCAATTCAACCATTATCATAAGTACCTGCAAAGTATTAATTGTAGGAAAACGTTTTATAGAACCCACGTCATTTCGTGTCTTAAAAAGAACACAATTTTGTTTGTAAATAATTCAAAAAGTTATATCAATAAAGATACATTTTCCTAAAAATCTTCATTAAGTCCTTTTTTTTTTTAATAAGAAAACGGTTCTACTGAAGTACAGCCTCGTGTAAGCTAATGGAATTACATTTTCCCAACAAGTCTTAGCCATTTTCACCTTTGTGCTTCCTATATCAAATAATAAGAGGCCGCGAAAATTTTTCGAAGAATGTTCGTTCGCCCCGCATCCTCCAGGGATATAGTAGCCTAACTTTAGGAAGAGCTCGTTATGCCTCAGAAACGATCATGCATATCTTCTTTCGCTTTAGACGCACCGCTAGTAGCCTGTATAAAAGGCGGCTTCATTACACATTACAGGAGCGTTTTGCTGGTACTGCTATCCATTTGGCAAATTGCTCTTTTTTGAATGGGTAAATTCAGAACCACCCGATCATCGTGCTCCCAACAACGCTAGGGCTTGTGGTCTTTGAATAATTTAATGGGAGGAGGGGTTTCTAGGAGGTATTAGATGTATAGAACTTGTGTAAAGTTACCTCCATGATTTGGATACAGATTTGCATACGCAGGAATAAAGGATTGGTTCAGTCGGGTCAAATTCGAGACCTGAATCGTATGTGTAGTTTTGGTGTTCAGTACGTTGGGAAGATTAGATCTGTAAAGGTTTAATGACGGTTGTGCTCTACCATGAAACACAAAGTGATTTCTCGTGTTGTGTAATTTATTATTTTTTAAGATTAATTTGACTGTACTGCAAGGTTTAGAATTAAATCAATAAGCGTAAAGTTAAATTCATGTTCAGGGAAATTGATCAATAAATAACAGCAATAAAAATAGATTTAATTCAAATAATGAGCTTGGATAAATCATATGAGAATTAAAAGGGAACACTAAAAGTAATTTGAATTAGTATTCGAGTAGCAAATACAATAATGAATTCGATTTATTTAAATACAAATTCACTAATACATTTGTTACTAAAATACTCATTTAAGCAACAACACTTACTATAATTTTTTTTATCCATTTATATGGTTTAGATTGATACAGATGAGACAAAATTAAATTACGTTATTCTTTATAATTAATATCTAGTTTTTTAAATTGAGTATCATTTTAATATACTATGCACACATTTTACTAGATGACTTAATGACCTTAATAATATTACTTTTGTAGAGTGAGAAAATATGCTCTTTAATATGCGGTTAAGATGTTACTGTCTAATATATAAAGTAATATTTTACAACATTAATTAAGAGTTAAACATTTTTGAAACATTTATAACTATGTTTCATTAATATTTATTATTAATGAATGTTAATGAATTTATGTTTCATTAATATTAAACTGTCATGTGCAATTTCTGTTACTTTCACTGAAATTTATATAGAAATTTCATGTAATGGTAAATAATTAAATAAGTGAATTCGTATGCTCCAATATAACGCTTTTAAAAAGAATAAAATACGTTTATGTTCTAGTTTCTTAAGAAATGATCGTTGATTTTGTAATGCAAATGTAAAACATCTTATTAAACATTCGAAAACAACGACGCATAAATCTGTTAACTATTAAATCAATTCAAATCTTAATATTTTTTGAATATTTATTTGTTAAGTGACTGAAATGTGAAAAACTTGTATCTGAGTTTATCTTCAAACTCAAGGACTACAATTTTTGCTTTATTCACTGAAATTTATATAGGAATTTCATGTAACAGTAAATAATTAAATACGTCTACTCTTATGTTTCGAATTATGACTCGGTTTTTAATATTTTTAGCAGTTTAATTGAATATTTTCATTAGTTCATTTTAAATGACATACACAAAAAGAGTATATGAATATAAATTTTCTAATTTCTTGAAAAGAATAAAATAATTATTTTCTAAATAAAGAAAATTACCTAATATTTAGCTTTTAACACTAGAATTCTGGTTTATTTTATTTCTAAAATATTGACATTTATGTTATTTACCTTATATGAGTTTTAATTCCCTTTATGAAGCTTTTATATTCAAATAACATTAAGCATAACATTTTTTTAACGAAATGTTTTATTTTTATACAAGAAATTTGATTGATTGGTGATGGATTATTTATTAAAGTCGCATTTAGAAGCTATTGGCGATGGACCTCGTAATTTTAAACTTCGGTTAAGGCTCCCGTCTAGCCGCCATTTTGATTTCGTGGACGTAATGTTAATCCTATGGAATTTTGACTTTAATTCTCACATCTTTATTATTTGATCTATTTGAATGCAATAAAGTGCACCTGAAAGAGCAAAAAATAATCTATGCTTCTGTGGAATTACTTTTTTCCTCCGATTTTTAAGAATATTTAAAAATATTTTTTAAAGACCGGAAAATTCGCAAACGAATCACTAAAATAAGAATACAAATATTTTTAAAGATCGGAACAAAAAAAAAAAATTCCACAGAAGCATTCATTATTTTTTTTCTCTTTCAAATGCCTTTTATTGCATTCAAATAGATCAAATAATAAAGATGTGAGAATTCAAGTCAAAATTCCATAGGATTAACGTTAAGATGATGAAATCAAAATGGCGGGTAGACGGGAGCCTTAAGTGACGAGATAAGGATTTGGAACCGACAATTTTAACATGCATCACAATCTCTACAACGAGGGGTTTTTGTGGCATCAGGTCTCGAACCGATGGCTCGACGAAAATAACTTTGGCCACGAGTTTGTGGTCATGACTGCTAAGCTTGCATCCATTCCCTATGGGAAGATAAAAAACTAATATGATCACGACAATAAAATTTTATTTATAATCAATCATTGTATAGTACTTACGTTAATTTTTAAACTTTACACTGCAGAAAATACAAAATTTACAAAACGATTGGATTAATACATTAAGCTGCATGAATTGAATTCTTGAAAGTATAAATATTATTCATTATCCAATTAAAACAAAGCGAAAGAGCAAGAGAGAGAGAGAGAGAGAGAGATTGAAATATTTATAAATAAAAAATTATTGCAAGGTATTTAAATTCAATTTCTTTTCATCATAAATAATACCCAATTAATAAGCTAATTATATTTGTAATGAAAGAAATAATTATAAGTAATTATAATTTATTAGTCGTAATTTATTAAGCAGAATATTCTGAGCGTGAACAGAAAAAAAGCGTACCGGCAAATTGAACAGATAATAGGGTTATTAATACCTTCTAATCTAACCTTCAAAGAAAAGTTTGAATAATGAATGACTTGTAACTCGATACGGAGTTTTTTAATGGACCAACAATAGATCGTCAATCATAACCGATACCATTCATTATCTTTAAACTTTTTTACTTGTTTCCCAAATTAAATCGATTTAGAAAAGTCCGAATTCTAACAATCTCATTAAATTTGATTTCTCTTTAATCGACTGATACGTCTATATTTGTGAGTACTATTAGTTAAAATTTCTCTAACAGTTAAAGAAAACTTTCTTTGTCATTTTCACGTGCTTGAGATTTTAGTTTGTACCATTCAGTGCTATATTAAAATTGAAAATTTTCAATCAAAACATTACTAGAATTCATAATAAGTGCTAAAATTCTATATTTTATCTAGAAAACTTTAAATTTTAGTTTAATATTTATCATCATTTTAAAATGGGGTAGTTATTCTGGATATATATTTCCCCCGCCTCTTACCTTAAAATTTCCCAGACATTCCTAGCATTGGGATTTCCCTCGCAACTAATACTTAGGAAATCATTATATGATGTTATTCAAATTAAAAATTCCTGCCAATAAATGAAACGTGACTTACGTAGATTAAATTAGAAATAGTGAATTGTAATGAATAGAATTGAGAAAAATACATATTCAAGCAGTGGATGATTAATACTGAGTTGGTAGTGTTGAAAATAAATTACTCGGATCCCGCCAGGAGGCGCCTTGTCTCCTGTAAGTGAGAGCGCACGCGTTCATGGGTAATATTTCAGAGTGCTCTTGGATCTTGACCGCATAAGGCGGGTTTTTGCTTGTTTTTGATGTAATTTCTCCTGACCGCAAAAGCGGGTTAAGCTATAATATGGGCTATTTGGAAGCCTTGTATAGTTTGTAAATAGTATAAATATTTGTTTATATGTGATTGGCACGTAGAGACTGTAAATAAATGTGTGATCAAAATAACTGCTCTCCCTATTTTTGCTTGGTGAATATTATTCTCCAGCAGGTAATTTGGTGCGTGATAAAGATAGTGAGCGGAAATTATGAAGAGAAACATCGGTATTAGATCTGTGTTGAATAGTTAGTTTTTTAGATTTCTCCAAATTAATTTACATAGGGTTAGTGACCCGAACCTTCAACTCTAATCATCTAAGGCCTCGAACCCGATAAGGATGGTAAGAATTTCAATCTTCATTTTATTTGAAAGTTAAATCAGACGCGTGAAGGAGTAATTATTACAGGTAAAGTAGGTTGTAAATTAAATCGTTAGTATCCGTTGATCTCCATTAAATAACTTGATTATTCTCTGTGAAGGATTATCTTTTCATTTGATTGCCCAATCTTGAGATTCTTTAAATAAACTTAATAATTATCATGTAAAGAAATCGTAATAAAGAGACATTACATAGAGAAAAATCATAAGTTGTATATTCGAAGAAATATTTAGACACCTCTACTTATGTTTTACCCACTGATCAAGATATCAACAATTTAAAAGTTTTGTAACAGACTAAAATATAAATTGCATTTAAAAATATTTTTATGTGTATCGTAGTTTCTATTGTCAATTATTTTCAGTTTCAAATATGATTGTGATATTTTCCTTTAAACAGTCATGCATGTATAAGAAACTTGATATTCGAATGCAATTTGTGATTTTGCCCTTAAGAAAACACAATAATGTAATATAAATCCCCTTCAACAAAAAAAGAGTATTAACTATTACATGTATCCTTTCATCGCAACGGACGATCCAACATTCCAAAAACATTGATGGAAATAGCGTGACTGTAAAATAAAAATAAATCTTTACTTTCCTTATGCTAAAACAAGATGCTCCAAGAGAAGGAACAGGGATTACTTTCGAAATGACATGACAGTTGAAAGTTGTTTACTAGGATTTAAACATTTATCCTGCTAGGAAGAAAATATTTTTTAGTCGGATGATGAAAACAGCATTCAAGTGGATGAACACATATTGGAACCATTATTACTAATATCCCAACAGTGGGGACATGACGTCAGAGTGGGAATGTTAAGCTTAGTTGAACCGTTAGTTATTTTAAGCATTCTTCAATTATAAAATTATTTTATTATTGAGTAGTTAAGGCTACAGTTTAATTTAAATCACATAACATAACCAAATTTATTACTAACACATCAATCAATAACTCCCGAGACTAACATTGAAAACAACATTTTTTTTGCAAATTTTTTTTTTTATTCATCAACATAACACCTTTCGTTAATCACCTTTTAGGGTGATATAATCGTTCCAACGCTTTTCCAAATCTTTTTTTTTTCTTTTTTCTTTTTTTTTTCAATTTTTTTTTTTTCGCAAGAAATCTTTTTTGTTGCGAGTAAATAGCGATAAACAGCTTTCTGAATCATCGACTCGTTGCTGTTTTTGTTCCATCGAAAGCAATCGCGGCACCCACTTGGAAAAAACCTTTTTCATGCTCAATTTTTCATGAAGGATAGTAAATACACTTCCATATGATATCTGTGTCATCTCAGCAATCTCACGGAGCTTCACTTTACGATCTTTCATTATAATTTTTGTCACTTCACTCACATTTTCCGGTGTAACGGCTTCCACAGGTCTACCCGAGCGTTCCGCGTCATTTGTGTCGGTACGACCACGTTTAAACTCGGCAAACCACCGACAAATCGTTGCTTTTGATGGACAAGAGTCCGGGTAACATTTTTCAATCCATTGTTTCGCTTGCACGGTGTTTTTACCCATTAAAAAACAATGTTTTATCAGAACACGAAACTCGGTTTTTTCCATTTTTTAAACAAACTACAAAACGACTTTACTCCAACCTCGATAACTCAGCTGTTTCTGGTCCGATCGACTTAAAATTTTGACACGTTTCAAGCAAAGGTTAGAACTCTAGAAAGACCTGGTTACTGGTTTACTACGAGCGCCATCTCTGGGTTAGTCTCGGGAGTTATTGATTGATGTGTTATTGAATGAATATTGTCCACTACCAATTGAGACTAACAACCAAAAAATTCAGAAATGGGATTGTTTATTAACGTCGCACTAAGAAGCCATACGAGGCTATTAGTGACAGATTTCGGAATTTTGAAACTCGGTCAAGTAAAGAGGACGACACCTCCCTTTCCAAACTTCCACACCATGCCATGGGCTGGATTTAACGGGCATGAAACCTACTACATGGCGGGACTTTATTAGCATCAGGGCTCGAACCCATGACTCGATGAATACAATTTTGGCAGCTAGTCAACGAACATGATTACTAAGGTACAATGGACTCAAAAAATAAGAAAATAATATATTTTAATCACAACAATAGTGATAGAATATTTATGAGTTGTTTAAATAAATATAACGAAAGCATTTCTTACAATTCTGCTTTGATTTAGTGTTTTTGCAATCAGTGCAGTGGCCTATGTATTAGAGGGGGATTGGCAATGGTCGATGCTTTATTGGTAAATTATATTTCGTTAATTTTAATGCTAATCGCCACGTCTCTTTAAATATCTGTAGGTGGGTGGGATAATTAAGAGTTTTTCGGTTAACATTTTTCATCATCATTATAAATATTTTAGACCAGATTATTGTTGTTCCAGTAATGCCTTGTCGATTACCTTGTTCAGAATTTCTATTACGTATACTTTCTACTTCAAATAATGGATTTTTAACCTCATCATCACCTGACAAACATTCATTGATTTCAAACATCATTGTATTCATTCGATGTCTTTCAGATATTCAATATCAGGTAAATTAATTTTTTGGATGGATCCTATTTTATGGGAGCTCCTTGGCGTCATGAAATTTTTTGGGGGTGATAAATCGCTAATGTGCAACTTTCCTAGTTTTACCTTTTTATTCCAGGAAAACCATAATTTCCCAAACTGTAAAAAGTAATACAATTTCCGTTACTCCATTTTTTTTTAAGCAAGACTAGATCCGATCGTGGCATGTCACTGAGCATTGCGAATTTTGAAAATGGACAGTTTTGAAAAATTTGAATTTGAAAGAAGGAGGAAAACAGCATAAAAAACATAGAAAATTCGAATGAATTCCATTTAAAAGCAATATCGCGTGATTTTGCTTGGTAAAAGCGGTCGGCAACTATTTTTCGGCGATGGATGCAGACGAACCTTCAGAATAGAGTCGGTGTGGCGCCCCCCGGGTTTTAGGTGATTTTCTCTGGTTTTTTTTAAGTAATACATTTTTACATGTTTTCTTTACGACTACAACGCTTACAAAGCTTTCGAATGGAAGACAGAAATCCTTGTTAAATGTACTAGAAATTCGAATGATCAGGAAGTTGAATATCGCGAAATTTGTTTGGTAAACGTGGTCGAAAACCATTTTCCTGCCGATGGATGCAGACATCTCTTCAGAATAAGGTCAGTTAACCTTTC